>JABCKD010000446.1:0-72963 GCA_013186415.1 Fusarium sp. NRRL 66088
TAATATTAACCTAACAGTGTGATACAAGTCATATACCACACTATCCTAAACCCCTTCACCCGGGTAGGTGGTCACCGAAACAAACTGTGGCTGGGTTCCCCCGTTTAACAGCCACATTCGTTTCATCCCAGCCTCCCCCCTTCGAGGCTTGACGCGCTCCCTAGCAACGGAGTGTCAACGCCAACGCCAACGTCAACCCCGCAGCCCCTCTGTATCTACCGGTGCGGTAGCTCCCGCTCATCGTCTCTTGACATCAGCATTGATCGACTTTACCACTTTGCCAGACCTAAAGCCATTGCAAATCTCACCGTGATTTTCTCCGACACTCGACAACTATGGCCTCGACGCCTCGGGGCAAGAGTCGTTACAAGTCAACTCAACAGCCGGAGACGCCCAGATCTGTCAAGAAACGCCTCCACAAAGGCCGTTTCAGTGATGGACATTGGTGGTGCAAGTTTAATCATACCCTCTTAAAGACATTTGGTTAACATTTCCAACAGGCAACTGTGAACCTCGAAACAAAGCCAGCCTTCGTGAAACGAGAAAGTCTGGCCCAAACAAAGGCCGCTTCTATTGGAAATGTGATGACTGCCGATTCTTTCTCTGGTGGGATGAGGCCAAGTCTCGTGAGACCGGTCTCAAGTCTTCTGAAAAGGGTGAATCTTCACGAAAGGCACCGGCACTGACACAGCAGTCACTTGTGTCCTATGGCTACCAGGTCACTCCTAGTCGTCGTGCGAGTAACATTGATTTCGATGATAGCACAGACTCTGGCGAGGAATCTGAGCAAGACACCACAATGCCCAAGTCAGCCAAAACCGTGGAGGCAGGTCCATCAAGGACAGCTGCCCTAGAAACCCCGAGCCGGGGGCCTACTAAGAGAAAGCGAGATGTGTTTGAAGAGGATGAAGACGAGTTCAGTGACCTCGGCTCGGATGAGGAGAGACAGATGGCCGTCATTGCGGATAAGAGCGCCGAGAAGGCTGCTGCTCAGAGACGATACGAAACTCCGACCAACATGCGCTCTGCCGATGTCATTTCTGGCCTGCCCACTCCAGTATCCCGTACACTCTTCCCGGGCACTGACTCTAAACGTCAGAAGCAGGTATCCTTCGAAGATACACCCTCTCGACACTCGGTAGCCCGCTCATCCGCCACCGTTTCTGCTGGCACGACTCCGTCTAGGACACCGGCCGGGCCGCAGACAGCCCCTTCTGGCAGTCCTCCCGACAACAGCTACGACGTTACAGATGAGGTCATGGGTCTTTTGCAAGGTCAGAAGGTTGACCCTGAGGTCTTGCGGACTATACAACATGCCTTGACTACGGCGGCGCGTCGTACCAAGGGCATCATCCTTGGTCGTGATTCCGCGCGGGCGACGCTCAAGATCCGGGATGAAAAGATTGCCAGCCTGCAGGAGCGCATCACGGCACTTGAGAATCGAGAGCGTATGCACCGCAACCAGATGACGAACATCAAGGCGAACTTGATGAAGATGTATGACGACAACTGATTTGGTAATGATCCGGTCATGATTTGGTCTTGTTTTGATATTAGCGATGGAGGTCTACGGAATGGGACTTGGATTGAAGGAATGAACTGGAGGATAGGAGTTGGTCCCCTAGGTATAGTAGTTATAGTATAGATACCAGTTAGTTATACCCTCTTGAGAAAGTAAATGCAATGCAGATATGGTTCTACGGTCTGTTGTTTTGATGGCTGCCCTTTGTGTGAATGGTTGTGGCAATGCCCTTTCATCTTTAGCACTCTGCATACCCTTGTATGATTTCAAAGCAAGAACATCAGTCCTTTATGTTGGAGTACGTAAATGAGTACCTCTTCCCTTGGAGACTAGCCCATGAGGTGAATGACTGCACCGGAGTCACCCCCTGAAAAGGTATTCTCCTCAGTGGCCAACACTGAGATCGCATCGTCTACCCGTTTGTATGCGACGTTTGTATCCGACACTGTATAATGCCTCTGTGAATGGCAGTTAATTTCGATCAATAGCAGTGCGTTTCTGTAAAAACTCTGCATCACTTGCAGGTGTCTGCCAGTGCCAGCTGGCGACCGGCCAGCAACCCTCTTCACCTTGATCAACCCCTCTCTCGCTTCTCCTCTGTTCCTTTCTCTCTCAATCTCATTCACTCAATCTCCCATTCTTCTACCCTCACAATCCACCTACTCCAATCTCACGCTCGCAACACACACTCTCTCTCTATCGACATGGCGTCCCCGCCTCGACGCTCACGAAAGCGTCGCGCAGCTGCGCCGACCAAGTTTGCCGATCCAGGATCCGATGATGAGTTCTATCCCAAGACTTTCATGAGAGCTTTAGTTCCTAAGAATGCGTCAGCCTCCAAGATGGCTACGGCCCCGGTCAACTTGACTCATTCAAGCTCCAGCGATGATATCCCTCTCATGTTTAACATGAAAGCCAGAACCGCCAAGGCTGCTGCAGCCCGCCAGGCCGCCAAAGAGGACGAGGACGCAGGATACGAGAGCTCTGGCTCCAACTCGTCGATTCCCGCAGTCAGTCCTAAGAATACCGCTAGCTTAGTGGAACAAGCTTCTCCAGCGGCCAAGCGAGGTGCGCCCAACGAGCAGCACATCGATTCTCCTGCGAAGAAACCCCGGATTGTTTTGAAGAGAAGTAACAGGTCTTCTGATGGAGCATCGATTTCCTCATCCCCAAAGTCTCCCACCGGGGAGTTAGCATCTGCATCAAAGGAAGTGACTCCTGCGACATCTCTGGCTCAGTCGCAGCCACCATTGACGACAGCCCCTTACGAAGCAGCAACTCTCCACCCAGCAGCTCTCGATCCAGCCGGAGCCGCCAGTCTCCAGCAATTGGACAATTTTGTCGCTCACCTCCGCGATGATGCCAACGCCACCCAGAGGCATGTGCAGGCCATGCAAGCAAAGATCACGGCCCTCGAGGCTCAGTTGGCAACACTACGCGCTCAAGGCGGCGACAGAGGAGGTGACATTGCCGAGTACCAGAAGGCCCTCAACGCCAGCCAAGCTGGAGAAAGGGAGCTCTCTGCTTCTTTTGAAAGTCTCAAGGTTGAATACCAGAAACAGAAGGTCTATGCCGATAAGCTGAGGCGCGACGTTAGCGACCTCTCGGATGAACTGGAGAAGTACACCAACTTCCCATACGATAAGGTCACGGACGATGAGATTGGACGCCAGTGGCTTCAGCTTGCCCACGAGATCCAGAACTTCACCCTTCAAGTCCTCACCAGGGATCCCTTCCGTGTCCCAGTTCCTGCCGGAGCCAACACACCCCAGGTCAACGTACTTAGACAAAAGCGCAAGCAAGACCCTGAACTGGTCAATTTCCATTTCCAGAAGCACATCTGGGATCGTATCAACAGCGAGGTGTTTCAAGCGGGGTCAGACCTTTGGGGTGGTCGCTCCGGGAGAGCCTTCAATCGCCTCTGCATCGATGCCACAAGTAAGACTACTTACTAACCCACCCGCCTTTCTCCTTGTCCTGAAGCTTATAATTCATAGAGGGCGATCCCGATGAGATGAAGAACCTCAGCCCCATGAAGGCCCAGGTAGCCAAACTTCTGGGCTCTACTCACGACGACGGAAACAAAACCCAGGTGGCCAAGCTTGTGAGCGGCCTCAAGGCCGACCTATTTGTTTTCACGGACCACGAGATTACCAAGGACGCAGAGAAGGTCAAGGTTGTAGAGCACCGCTTGAAGAAGATTATTGATCGAGCCATGCGCCTCAACATGATATTCATGACATCCAAGGCCTTCTTCCTCCCCATGGGTCTTCACGACCAATACGAGGACGATAATGTCGACATCCGATTCACCAGAGGAAACCCGGGAGGAGAGACTGAGTTGGAACTTGAGATCTCGCCACAGATTGCCAAGATTGGGGACGCAGATGGATACAACTTTGACAGTTGCATCATGGTCTGCAAGGCCATTGTCACCATGCGTGAGGTGAAGTGAAGCCGCAAGGTGGGAAGCGTGGTTGAGTAAATGATAAGGGTGAACTTGGGGGGAGAATCGTAAGGATAAGGGAGTTGGAAGGGTACCTTGAGAGATGTACTTGTCGAGCCTCTAGTGGTAGAATAATTTTGTCTCAGAATGCACATCAATGCTTCCTCTCTTTCAACTCTGTATGTCCATGTCAAGCCGTCTTCTTGGCCATGAACATGTCCCTTTACCGTGCGGAGAAATCTGGTTCTCCAAATCCTACTCCTCTGCACCAGCGCTGGTACCCGCGTATGAGATGTATGTAACTAACCGTAATCATCCCCGCACGTACGACATGTGCCTCTCCAAAAGCGCCTGTGTTTTCTCTCATAGGTAGTCCCTCCACTTTCGCACTGTATCATCAATATACTTCAACACAGCTTCGAGATCAATCATGGAGAAAGTGCGCCTTGCAACCTATTTTGCCTTGCTTGTACACAATTCGATCTGTGTAATTCGGCAGAAAGATCAAGGCTCCATCACAGGCCAGCACAATATTAAGCAGACTTTCAACGAACAAAGAGGTGGTCGTGTTCAGAAGCATGTGTTCATCGCTGTTCTATATGTGAAGCACCACTTCCTCCAATAAACTACAGCCATGTCGTCGAACAATATCTCATCATGCTTAGTCTCGTGGTCGTTCCTTGGGTCGCCTATTACCATTAATGGTCGCTACAATGTTCCCTTATTCCCGTGACAAACATATATACTTCACACCTCTACTCCCAGTCACTGTCTAATATCAGATGAACATGGCAAATAGCTCGCCACTGACACCTGGGTAACAGTCTCTCGCCCACCATGTCGTCAGAGCTGCTAACTCGCATCGAGCTACCCTTCCTCGTAGCACTCCGCTACCAAGAGGACGCCGGCCTGCAAGACTCTGGATACGTGCGGGCTCAAGGAAGTCCCATTCCCTACCCCCTCACCGGTTATCGGAGCAGCACCGGTGGCTTCACGGATCCCAAGGTGAGAGACGATTGTGCCTTGTGGGTCGTTCTCTTTCTTAGCAAGCTTTTGGCTCACTTCTGGGAGTTTCCCAAGGCTGAGATGTGGAAGTTTAGCTATGAAGAGAACCTCCAGGAGACTCAATGCGACGAGTATCGCTGGATCGGTATGAAGGTCACGTCTCCTTACCTTGAGCCTACTCACGATCAATACAGACAGCTTCAGACGGTTCTTAAGCTCCTCAACGAGAAGTTGATTACCTTTCCCAGCGCTGAAACAAGACTAAAACTCACATTCACGCCCAGACAAGGAGCATTTAACCTCGAACGACTCAAAGAAATCGCATCCATGCTATGGGTGACAGACCCTCTCCTTAGTAGGCTTCACCCCCCTCACTGTGGACCAAGCTCACTGCCCTCTCTGGGATTTCAGTTCACAAACCTCGCTAGGGAGAAACGACCCGTCGACATCAAGATGGAAATGGGTTTGGGCGTCCTTATCGATGATCCCTGGACTGACCGCCTTTCTTGGCGCCGTCGACGACTCAGGGTCATGACCCATCCTGGGGAGTTGTGTGAAGGGAGGTATAGACCTGGACTCGACAAGATCCACAAGGCTAAATCTATCCCAGATCTACTTCATCTCTTGGACTTGGCTGTTAGGCATGGAGACAAGTACAAGTTCCAAGCTGCATACAACTTTCAGAACGCCGCCGATGATACGCACCCACGTATTGAGCTGAACCAACATTGCGGAACTCTACACGGCCCAGCCATTGTGGATTGGGTTGCCATTTGCAAGTTTATTCTTGAACCCCCTCGACCAGTACACGACTCATCTCTCATCGCAGCCTCAAGAATCTTGAGACAGCGTATCGAACAAGGCTTCACAGTTTTCGACTGTCTGCGCTCAGACGGCATAGAAAAGATGAGGTACTACAAGCCAAGGAAGGAGTTTCAAGTCCCAGACCTGGCCTACTGGCCGGTTCGGGCAAGGCCTGTCCTCAAATATGACCCAGAGCCTGGGCTGGCGAAATCCTTCATGTCGCTGGACGATGTTGAGAGGGAAGCTCAGAACTGGGCGAGGTTCACCAAAGGCGTCAAGGGTACCAGTAATTGCACCTACTCCTTTGGCGTCGAGTTGGAAATGTTTCTCCCCACGTCAGAGCATCCTACCAAGAACCTGGATCCCTCGTTTTTCGCTTATCAGTATCTCTACGACCCCCATGACAAGCTATTCTTTGACATCTCACAAGAGCTTCGTTCGACACTGGAAAGAGCCTCTGCTAATAAGGCATCCCGTCAGGACTCGGACCCATGGACCCCCAAGTTTCCAGATAGTGAATCAAGCTCGACCACAGGGAGGGACGATTTGAATGTCGAGATCGACATAAGAAACTTTGACCCTGTCCTGCTTGATAAACTCCTGTCTGATCCACAAGTGAGTTCATCAGATACTTCAATGATGGACGCCGGCTCACTTACCCCTGAGAACCTCCTTGATTCTGACCCGATGGACATTGACGCATCCTCCGATGAAGATACCACCCCTGAGCACGACCCCAATCCCAAAGACCCTAGAGAGATTGCCCATGGGAGCGCCTTTCCTCGCCGAGCCCATCAAATAGCGGAAATCATCTCTTCGCTCGGCCATCCAGCATACTACATCTGCAACAACAGCAGCGGCACCGGCCGTCCCTGGAAGCGCGAGCTGGCAAAACGCGGCCACTTTCACGTGAGCGGTCTGAAACTCAACTACCACTCGTGGTCCATCGAGCCAGACGGTTCACTTGGGGAATCGTTGGCCTGGAACGGATATTGGAAGCTGACAGGCCTTGAGCTCATCAGCCCAGTCTGCCAGGACGTGCCCGAAGACTGGGAGAGGATCCTCGAGGTCGTGAGCGGCGTCGCGAGGAAAATCAGGGTGATTGAAGATATCAACTGTGGACTACACGTCCACGTTGGCAAGGGTCAGCAAATCTTTCCTATACATCTCCTTCGAAAGATTTTCTGCCTCATGTGCTGCGTGGAAAACATTGTCTTCAGCCTCTGCCACCCCTATAGGAGAAACATGACATACTCGGCCGCCTTGATGCGGAATGCAGAACAGATGGCGAGATATTCCAACAACAGAGCTCCGCATCCGGACCTCAAGAAGCATTTCCCTGACGAGATTGAGAAAGAGACTCTCCTCTGGGAAGTCGTGAAAAAGATGTGGATAGTACAGGATCTGGACGAGATCAAGACGTACTGCCGCAAGTTCTCGCTATCCATATCAACTTGCCAGGCTCTCAACGCGGATGGTAAGCCTCCAGCCCTGGGCGNNCAGGGCACCGTCGAGTTCCGTCACCTAGAAGGAACCATGAACCCTGAGTTGGTGCTTCGATGGGGTCAGCTCGCAGTCGCACTCTTCCAGTTTGCAGACCTCGCGAAGCCAGATGCCTGGCAAAAGCTGATCCGCACCGCGCTCAAGTGCAAGGACCCGAGGGACTATGACCATGCCGCCCTTCAAGACTTTCTCCAGCAGCTTGGTCTAGGGGAGGACTTTGATTTCTGGGAGAATAGGATGCGCGGGCACACAGACGTTAAGAAAGTGGATAAGCTGAATGTGATCCTGGCCACTTATGGTCAACCTTCCCTTAAGACACCGTTTGAGCGTGTAGTCTCTGAGGAACGAATGGAAGCTCTACGAAAGGAGCTTTGTCAGAGGGACAGGACACCGCCGTATCTGGCCCAAGATCAAGAGGAAACAAGGAGTCGGAGAAGGGGAAGTAGACCGGCAGGGAGACGCAAGAAATAACGCCATTAAGAATAATGAATTATGGGTAGCGCTGAGAGCGAATGATTTAATAGCAATAGACCTAACTTTAGTCATGTCTAGACTCCAACACTGTTCCCGTAAAGCCTGTCTCAAGGCTACAAAATGTTGGTCGAGCACCGATCGCAAGGTGCGTCTGCTATGTTGCCCTAGGGATAAATCACCTAGACACAAGTAGGAGTAATGTGGTGACCTCTTCTGCCCGCTGTCCGAAAAGCCGCGCTCCTATGCGCTGCTTTCATAATGACAACCTCGGCGCTGCGCTGGGCCTTTGAGTGGCAATCTTTGGTGCCACGGCCAACCTTGTTGATATTCTTCTTGTTGATTCCTCGCTCTTACTAGGTCGGGGAACCGTGATCCCGTTCAATTATGTCCTCTCTGCCTAGTGGTCGAGTTCCGTCGTTGAGCACCATCGCCTCTCGATGCTGTCGTCGAAGTCGCTGCTCCTCGGCCGAATGCTCTCGGGTGCGAGGAATCTGCTGCTCGGCGAGAGCGCCGTCGGCAGCCTCCTCCTGGATATCCATGGTGGCCTCTGGGGTCTTACGAAAGATGGTCCTCATATTCTCCTTCCAGTCGACCAGCCCTGCCTTTTCCAACGCCTTACGTCCACGCCTCTCATCCTTGATTCTATCCACGATCTCGACGATCCGATTGCTCTTGAGGTCCATGTAGTTCTTGAAGTTCCGCCGTCTCTCCTCGGGGTCAGTCCCCCATTCCTGCTTTGCCAGCCATTTCTCAACGAACCGCGCCTTAATCAAGTCGCGAGAGCCGTACTTGTTGGTCAACTCAAGGATGAACATGAGACAGAACCTCTCGGCCATATCGCGAAGGTAGTACTCGTCCCAGTGGCTGTCGGTGAGATCTGGTCGCTCAACATCGTCTAGGCTCAGCTCGAGGGACCTCACAAGGGCAGAGTAGCCTTTAGGATTATTCAACTTGGAAAGTCCATCCAGACCTAAAGTGGTTAGTTGTCTCCCCAGAAAGTTGTCAAGTCCTCATACCAAGGGTCTGTCCTGTAAGTAGGGCCAGCGCCCGAAGACACTTCATACGTTCATCGTAGTCTGGCCGCGTGATGCCATAAAGCAGAGAATGGGTTGTCTCGCGATCATTGATAGCCCGATCGCAAAGAATCTTGATAGCTATATCCCTGATTGAGTAATTTGGATGATCTAGGAGCTTCTCGAGGGTCTCAAGTTCCAGAGAATCCTCTGTGTCCTGCGTGATGTACTGGGTCTTTGGCTGTGCTGGAGGGATCTCGTTTTCGTCGCGGATGTATGTAAGCGTTGTAAATATGGTGCTAACGAGACCAAAAGTGGCAAGACCCAGGGTGACAAGAACTACCCGTTCATCGCGGGCGAAGGCGAGTAGGCTGCTTGCCCAGCCCATTTTGATTAAATTTGCTTGTCGAGTTCATGTTTGTTGAAGTTGACGATAGCGATAGGTGAGAGCTCCTGACGTCAGGGCATTCTGCCACAGAATACCGCCTTTAGCTCCCAGGGCAGGTACCACGGACGGATCCACTTTTGGGACGTACCCCAGATGATAGGCGAGGACCAGATGAAAACACAACAAACCGCCAAGGGAGGTTGACGAGCAAAAAGAAGAGAACTATCCCGTTCAGGGGAGACCGGGTCAAAAAGTCAAAAACATATGCGTAATCTGGGAATCGANNACTAAACCAATTACGCCTTGTTTGTTGAAGGGGACAGCAAAAAGATGCTCACATACTTGCTGGAAGCTAGTCCGCAAGACGTCCGAGCATATTCCACTCTTGTCTTCTCAGACAGCCAAATCACAACACTCACAATGTCTCATTGAAACCAATTCTTGTATAGCCATGTGGGGTTCCTTTCTCCGGAATCAACCCTGATCTTCATAAGCAAGAGTACTCCTTCGCTAAAATGATCTAAGCTATTGTACAGAGGTATTGATTGACGCAGTTCCAAAACACCATATTCTAAACGAGCCAAGATCCCTTCCCTTCTCAGCAACTCTTCCCGCAGCAATTGTCCTCCTCCTCACGACATGGTCTTCATAAAGTCGTCCAAGTCGAAACTCTCCTCATACTGCTTGTTGTCCCATAGCTCCCCTAGATCGTCGAGCCATGCCTTCTTCCCGGGTGCGCGCACGTCACCTGTTTCGATATCCACCATGTCTTCTTCTCTTCCTTCCATGTTGTTCTTTTCCTTGTCTGCTATGAGGTTCGGTGCAGCATCGCCCACATTGAATAGGTCTAGGATCTGGTCTGTATCCATTGTTGAGAGACCCGCATTCTGCTGGTTGACAACTGTCGATGCCACATCGATCTTGAATCGCTGGAGGTTCAGAATCTTCTCCTCCAAGGTTCCGCGCGTGATGAGACGGTATACGTTGACGACCTTCTTCTGACCGATACGATGCGCTCGGTCCATGGCTTGCAGGTCCTTTTGCGGGTTCCAATCATGCTCGACAAAAATGACCGTGTCGGCTCCTGTCAGGTTGAGACCCAAACCACCCACACTTGTCGTCAATAGGAGGACATCATATGACGGGTCGCTATTGAACTTGTTGACAATGTCCTGTCTCTTGTTCGCCTCGACTCCACCATCGAGCCGCAGGTGTGACACCGAAGGAAGCAGCTCCTTCAAGACCTTGTTCTGTACCATATCAAGCATCTCCTTCATCTGACAGAAGATGAGTGCTCGGTGGGGTTTGATGGGCTGATACAGAGGGTCATTGGATTCATTACCCTCGACACCAATGCCGCAGTCCACCAAAAGGTCTCTCAAGGCAGTCAACTTGGGCGCATGCTGGGTATCTTCGATCGATGTGCCCTTCTTGTGCAGGATTCTCTGGGTGTCCTCGTAGAACGGTGTTCCTGGTTTCATGACCATGGCAGGAGAGTTGCACAACTTGCGCATGTACTGTAGCGCCTGGAAAATATGCTGCTTCGCTTCCTTATCCTCCCGACCGGCCTCTGCCTGGATCTTCTTGCCCTGCTTCCTGGTAAAGTCCTCAAAGAGCTTCTTCTGTAGGTCGCTCAGATCGCAGTAGTAGTTCTGCAAGATCTTGGGTGGGAGGTCATTCAACACTTCTTCCTTGAGACGACGCAGCAGGAATGGGAGCACCTGCTTGTGAAGTGCCTCGATTGCCAGAGCTCCCGCCTCTTGCTCCTTGGACGAAGCCTTGCTGAATCGACTCGCTGCGATGGGCTTTGCGAACCGATCCAGGAAGACCTTCTCAGCACCCAAGAAACCTGGCATCAAGAAGTCAAACAGGGACCACAGCTCCAGGACGTTGTTCTGAATGGGCGTGCCGGTAAGGATGAGACGGTGGTTGCTGGCCAACCTCTTGACCGCTTGAGTGATCTTGGCCTTGGGGTTCTTGATGAGATGACCTTCGTCGAGAACAACATAGTTCCAGCTATGCTTGTCGAGAATATCCGAGTCATTGCGGCAGACATCGTACGATGTGATCACGATGTCCGTCTCGCCCAGTCTATCCTTCATAGCCTTTCTCTCCGCCGGTGGGCCAACGTATGCGGTCACGCTCAAGAACGGTGCATATGTCTTGATCTCTTGTTGCCAATGACCTGAGAGGGTGGGCGGGCAGACGATGAGAGATGGCAACCTTCGGACATCGGGCGCGTTGGTCTTAGCAAACTCCTCGGCACGTTGGTGATGGTCACTCGCGACGATGCAAATAGTCTGAAGAGTCTTTCCGAGACCCATGTCATCGCAGAGAATACCGTGAAGATGGTACTTGTTGAGGAAGTTGAGCCAATTCACACCATCTTGTTGGTAGGAGCGCAACTCCGCCTTGATGGCAACGGGAATCTGGAATGGCTCCACCTTCTTTGGATCAAGAAGCTGGGCGATAAAGGTCCTTTCACGATCTCTGCCCTTGAGCAGCTCCTCGGACAAGCCAGGAGGATCGGGAATGCCAGCTTCCAGGGGAACAAGCTTGACCAGTGTGGCGAACGACGTTGTGGCGATCAGACGGATCTCATTGTCGGAATCGCTCATTCGTCCTAGGACTGGCACGATGAGGAAGATGACATAAGGCAGGATGGCATCGCCCATCACAGCAATCAAGTGGTAAATAACCTCAATCGCACCTTGACGGAAGTTGAGATCGAGGGGGTTGTTGATGGACGGGAGGACCTTCTCGACAAGTGCCGTCATACCCTCAACCGTAATGACACTGCAGATAGTAGCCATGCACTTGGCGGCCATATAGCGGAAGACGGAAAGTTCAGAGTGAAGAGCCTTGATGACCAAAGGCATCAATTCCATGACGAAGGGATGCAATGACTTGTCCAAAGTTGGCATCATAGTCCTGATGACAGACATGGCATCCACGATTTCCTGTCCGAACATCTGCTCAGGATCCTTAGCTTCAGCAGGGAGAGCATCAGAGAAAGCCCTAACAAGAGGCTCCTCCATGAAGGTTCGGAGACTGGGCACAATTTCAAGCAGCTTGGCCCCATAGGTTCTCGACAGAATCTCAAGGGCCTCCTTCGCACCACGCCTGGTGATACGAGCGGCCTTGGCTTCTCGAGCCCATTTAGCTGCATCTGCATGGTCAACTCGGTCTTCCTCCTTTTGCATCGACAACACGCAGTCGGTCTTAGCGGCGTGGACGGGGAATTCAGGAGTCTCTGCGACTTCGACGCAGGAGAACTTGACCAGGTTGGACACCACCTTGTCAGCTGGCCCCTTTCGGCCCTTCTCTGTAAACAACTGGACAAGTCGAGCGATGGTATCGGCTGAGCGAGTCTGGAGTTGCTGGTTGTCCTCTGTCTTGACGGAATCCATGATGCCCTTGATCAAGGGGCTGGGCTTTTTCGGGAGCACCTTCATAGCAACCATGGCGCATGCTGCTGCGGCCTTGATTCGAACGTCACGGGCCGTCTTGATGGCCTTGGCCTCCTCAATCGCCGCAACCGTTACGTCGCGGGCGTCAGAAAGCTGCTGGCTCGCAATAAGACGTTGGCCTGGAGGCATGGCCTTCTTCAGTTTCTCGTAATCATCGCTTACGCATTTCTCAGCAGTTGCGATGGAGAAGGCATTAGGACCGGCTTCAGCTTCTCCCTGCACCACGACGGGCAGCGTCGGGAGTTTGCTGTGAGAGACCTTGCCGTGGTCTCGGAAGAGATGGATCAGCTGCTGGCACTGTGTTCTGACGCGTTGGATGAAGTTGACCAAGTCTCTGTATGCCGGTGGCCGTTCCGAATCAATGATGCGCTGGAGGTTCTCGAGGTATCGCGAGTCACCGGCAGTCTGGCAGTTCTTGGAATACTCGTCGATAATAACGCATGCTGTGAGTTGGCTCGAAGAAAATGCTGATCCAAGTCCGGGGATAAGGAGTGCGTCGTAGTCATCCAAGTTGGCAACTGGAACGAGGGACATGATGAGACCCATGGCCTTGGCAGCTGACACACGCGACCGAATAAGAACGTCAATGCCAACAAGATCAACATCACCTTGCATCATATGGCCATCGACATCGTGAGTGAGGCTTGTTGTGGGAGCCTCGTCAACCTTGGTCGATTTGCGTCGGCGTTTGGGCGCCCGATCGGACCCGTCGGGCGATGAGGGCTTTCGAGGTGTGTGCTGAACAACACCAGGCATAGAGTACGTGCCACCAGATGGCTTCTGGAAGAGTGTGGCATTCATCGGGATCGGGTTCCTCGAAACACCGATGGGGTGAAGTGTCAGCTGCATCATGGGGTCGATATGAGCAGCAAACTCATCAGCAAGTACAGCAGGATTCTTGGCCAAGCTTTGGACGAGTGCCGTCCATAGCTCCAGTGACATGTTGAGGGCCTCCTTGTCTCTTTCGACAAGAATATTTTGGAAGATTAGCCGCAGAATTCTCCCGTTGAGCCAGCCCTGCGAAGTCTCTGCATCGAGCTTGGCAAATGTTGACAAAGCCTTCAAGACAGCCACACGGACTGAAGTGATGGTATGGCGCAGGAAGGGGTAGAGGCGTGGGACGAGCAGGGTGAATGATCGCTCTTCGTCTTGGGCAGCCGAAGCCTTCATAGCTTCCAATACCTCGGGGAAGCTGCAGAGAGTGGCAAGAAGATCCATAATACGACCAGTGCTCGCACTGAGGTCATCTCCGAGGTTCGACAGGCTTTCCCAGATGATGTTGACAAGGCCATCAAGCTGTCCAGGTCGTAGCGTGACAAACTCCTTAGCCATAGGGATCAACGTGGCGGCGCTGACAGATCTGACATCGTCATCCATGTCTCCCAGTCCCTTCATCACAGTCCTGATAATTCCATCTATCATGTCACTGTCCTGAAGGAGAAGATCCTTCCTGACTGCGACGACATATCTCAAGCCAATCATACCACCGTGGCACACAGACCACACTGGCCGCTCAAGCCCAAGATCGTCTTGCATCACCATCTTGTACAAAATCTTGAAGGTGGAATAGACGGACTGTGGGGAAAGGTGCTTAAGGGCAGATCCGAGCGACTGTCCTATTGTCTCCCTAATAGGAGCAACGGACGTGTCAGAACTGTAATCCGTGAAGCGGTCGAGCATAAGTACGCAGCATAGGCGGCAGGCCAAGTCATCAAGCCACTTGCGGTTGAGACCATCGTTCTGCTCCCTAGACTTTGTACGCACTCTGCCAGCACCACCACCGTGTACACGGATGACTTCACGCAGGCCCATGGCAGCTCCATGACGAGTTTCCCAAGACGGATCAAACAGATCAACCTTGAGAAAGTCGCACAGTCGCTCGTAAGGCCACTCGGCGCCCTCCATGTTGTCCTCAGCCTCGAGCTCTGACTTGATGGGTATGACGGGACCCTTGAACTCGCTGACTACCTTGGTGTCTTCGTCAACGTCCGCTGGTCGCTCGAGGTTGAAGTAGTCATTCATTTTGCCGTTCTTTTTGGAGTCAGTATCCGGCATAGGCGAATCTTCTCCAAAGTGTTCCGAGCCCGATGTCAACGAGCGCCTCACAGAGAGGTCGCCAAAACCGCCCTTGCCTTGTGATGCCTTCATGGCTTCTCGCTTGCGTTTTCGTTTTAGGACGTTGAGTTGTCGAGAGCTGAGCTGGGACTCCTCGGTGGGTTGGCCTTGGCCACTGGTGCCGTCTGGCCGACTATGGCCGTTCGTAGCATCCATCGGGGTCATGGGAGGCGCCAGGTTGTCGCCGCCGGTGTAGGCAATCTCTTCGTCCTCATACTTCCTCCCCAGGAGGCCCAGGCGCCCGTTCAACGTCTTTTTCTGGTGGGTTAGGCGTGCCTGCGGCTCGAGGGCTGCAAGTCCATATTCGATACCGCCACCCCGTAACAGTTCCCTTCCATACTTGAGGATCTTCTCAACGTCGAGCGACTCTAGTCGGAACACGTCATCGCCCGAGATGCCGGTCTCCTTGTCTTCCTCCTCCTTCTTGATGTGGCCATTCTCGGCAGCGGGTTCCTCCTTCTTAGGCTCAGTGGGGGCATCTTCAGAGTTTGGGTCGTAGATAGGCGCATTTTCTACGATTTTGCCAATGGCCAAAGCTGCAGTTCTTCGTGTCTCCCATTCCTTGTGTCTGAGATAAGGCACGACGCGGGAAAGAAGATTGAACAACTCATCAGGATGTTGCTTCTGCCAGTCAGCAAGCTGGTTGACAGCAGTTTCGCGGATTAGTCTCGTACTCCCCGTTTCGAGGATACTATTCACAAGTCAGCATCATATTCCACGTCCAGGCCTGGTCAGGGAACGACAAGGTTTCCACATATATCTCCAACGGGAAGCCATGTCGATGACCGCAGTCTCAAAGCAAGGGCAAGATATTTACTCACGTGACCAATCTGTCGAGTCTGCATACAAAGTTAGCAAGCTTGTGATCGTTATGCGAACGGATAAAGAACTTACCTCGATGCCATGGTGTGTATTAGTTGGGGGTATTAAGTGTAAAAGCATGTATCATGACATCTCGATCACTAGAGTCCAATGGTCAGTCCAAGTCCAGTCGAGTAGCAAAAAAGTCAAGCATCACAATGGGTGTAAAAAAGGTGGCAGCGATCTCGTATCCAACATCGCGGGATCGTGTAGCGCGACGCGACGGAAGGGTGTGGGTCGCCGGGAAGGAGATGCAGACATCCGGGAGACAACAGCAAAGGAAATGACGTGAGGGGAATCTGAGTCGGCAAACATGCGCCACTCCCGATTGGAGATGCAGGGGAATAAATATAAAGAAAAACTCAGTGACAATGATGGGTTGCGAGCATACAACAAGGGTGGTTGAAGGACAGAGGACGACGAATCACTCATGACGTAACAATATCGGGGTGTGGGGGGTAGACAGGATGAAGAGATCATCGGACAGGAAAGGGCAGATGAGATGGTAAGAGGAGAAGGTTCGCCAATCACCTACCAACCAGTTGATGATGCAGAGCAGAGGGCGTCAAGTAGGGTGCAACCAAAATGCGCAGTTGCTCAGCTCAGTAAAGCTGTCAACTGCAAAGTTGTTGCTGACCGAGTGTCCCGGGCTGAGTCCAACTTAAACGAGCAAGTTCCCCTGTCTGGCGCGCATGCAGCATCGGCAGTTAAGGTTGGGTGGATGTTGCGTTGCGAACGATGCAAAGCGAAACGCTGCAATGAGACGTAACCGATCGATGGCGATGGTCGTCAGCGCTTTTAATCCCCGCTGGTTGGCCGGGTTGCGGGATGTTCGGAAGGAGGCTGGGCTGGGTAGGGGAGTTGTTTGCGTTGCGATGGGGTGGACTAGGTAATATGGAGGGGAATTGCGGCAATGGGGATGGGATTGTATGGAATCAAGCAAACGTCGCTTTGTGAAGTAATAGATGTGGCAGGGGAGTAAATGTCTGTCAAGCGACAAGAGTATAAAAAAAAAAGTGGGCGGAAATACCAATGCAAGTTGATTCGTTCGTGGTTGCGGAAGCTGGCTCTTTCCTGGACAGGCGTGGGTGCTTCCTGCTTGGTTGCTCTGCCGCTTGCGCAAGCTGGGCGGTGCTTCTCGCTCCTGCTGTGCTGTGGTTCCGGGAAAATCGGGGTGGAGGGCAGGCCGGGTCTTCTATAAGTGAGTGCTTGTATTTTTATACACGCGGCGCGGCTTTGGGAAGCACGGCCAACGGTTTCTCGGACTGCGCTCGCTTAATTTCCCTCTTGCCTGCTAGCGTCATTTCGCGGCCCCTGCCATTTTTTTTTGTTTTTTTTTTTCTGCTGATTCCCTTGGTCCTCTCCAATAGGCTTATCCTTTTGGGGCTTGACTCGACTGGGCCTTGACGGCACAAGTGCGGGGGTCCACTTAAAGTGTGGTCCAGCCGCGCTGAGTAAAGTCTCCCAGGCGCCCAGCACCAGCCTCAGGGCGATCGCCGCTGACGGGTTCGGGTCGTCAAGGGGATTCTCTGACAGAGCGGCCATTGTCTAGCGTAGAATCCCCTCCATCCTTGTGGTCAACCATTTACTCGGCAGTCGAGTCAGTTACCCTACACCGTCAAGTTGAATCATGTCTTCTCCCTTGAAATTCCCGACGTGTGAATTTGTTCATTAAAGCCATGTGGCACGCGGGAGGCGCACGAGGCGATATTCTCGTCGTCATTGTGCTGGGTTGTGAAAGCCTCTCCTCAGCCTCGATGTAGGTTGACAACATTGTCGATGATGGGAGGATGACCAATAGATAGATCGGGTGCAAACCATCGAGCCCACATACAAGTCCGCCTGTCTGGTGCAGGCATAGCGCAATGCTTGCAGCCTCGTCACAAGCCTCATGCAGCGCTTATCCAGACCATGCCCGTGCTGCCTGCCAGGCAGTATTATGCATGTAGATGCCTTTGGCAGACCGAGGAAACCTGGTGGCCAATACAGCACCGCGACGCCCTGCATGGCGAGAATGGATTGCCTGACTCCAGCAACCTTATAATTGTGTCACATGGCGCGAACGATGCCCCAACTACAGGGGCGTTACCGGGCGAGACAGATGGGTCGACCACAACCTCAAATCAACGGTGATAACCAACAGCCGTCGGATATCACCATGTTCCGAGCAAACGCCTCGTAAAGCTTGACCGACTTCAATCACGCATACGCGGGAAGGGCAGGTAAAGTCCCGGCAGTGAGACAAGCCAGGATTGACCCCATGATATCTGCTACAAATGAATCAAATGGTACCTGATTTGCGAGCTCGGCATGCATGGGTTGTGATGCCACGCGAATCATGCCGTAGAGTTGCATGGAATTCACCAACTCGCCCAACTGGTATGAAGAATGATAAAAGAGGCATTAGAACCATGCCGAGTTAGACCCGGGATTGTCTAATGTCACAGTTAAGCTGCACGCAACGGTCATTCAGGTCCAAACCGTTTGCGAGGGGAGGTAGGTATTCAAGGTAGCAGTCACTCATGCCATTGCCAGCATAACCTAAGATGATAGACCAAAACCAAGCTTTCCGACAGTGCACAGACCACATGCGCTAAGCGCCTAGCTTCTCAGGCAGCAAACCACGTCCCGTCGCAACGACGCGCCAACACCCACCACTTTGATCGCGGTGCTTGAGCCGACGCGTCGAATCGCATCAGGTCGCACCTACGAGGCAAAAGTCGCAGACCGAGTTGAGATTGCGCAGCCACTCGCAGACAACTCCCTGTTCACCTCGCATGTTGCGCTACAGCGCCGGCGCAGCCCATCATGTATATCAAGCAGATCATTATCCAGGGCTTCAAGAGGTATGTCCATGTCGTCCGCCCACTTGACCCCTCCTCTCGCACCCGTTTCTATTCTTGCTCACCGCTGACTGACGTATTTGTAGCTACAAGGACCAGACCGTCATTGAGCCCTTCTCGTCAAAGACAAATGTCATCGTCGGTCGCAATGGCTCCGGAAAGAGCAACTTCTTTGCAGCTATCCGCTTCGTCCTTAGCGATGCCTACACACAGATGAGTCGCGAGGAGCGCCAGGGTCTACTCCACGAGGGCTCTGGCTCCGCTGTCATGTCAGCATACGTCGAGATCATCTTTGACAATAGCGACGACCGTTTCCCGACTGGCAACAAAGAGGTCGTCCTGCGCCGCACGATTGGTCTCAAAAAGGACGAATATTCCGTTGACCGCAAGGTTGTCACCAAATCGGACGTCATGAACCTCCTCGAAGCTGCAGGATTTTCGCGATCAAACCCATACTATATCGTGCCCCAAGGACGAGTCACTGCCTTGACCAACATGAAGGAGTCGGACAGACTGAACCTGTTGAAGGAGGTGGCGGGAACACAAGTGTACGAAACCCGTCGTGCCGAGTCGCTCAAAATCATGAACGAGACCAACAACAAGCGAGAAAAGATTGACGAGCTTCTCAAGTACATCAAAGAACGATTGGACGAGCTGGAGGAGGAAAAGGAAGAGCTCAAGGCCTATCAGAACAAGGACCGAGAGAAGCGATGCCTGGAATACGCATACTACTACAGCGAGCAGACTAAAATCCAGAACTCTCTGGAGGAACTCGACAACGCCCGGCAAGACGGCCTTGACAACACTGACATAAGACGGGACGAGTTCACAGAGGGCGAAAAGGCGATCGAGAGGCTCGATGCGGAAGTACATAAACTCCAGCGCGACATGGAGATGCTGCAGATTGATCGACGACAACTCGAGGAAGATCGGCGCGATAATGCCAAGGCGCTGGCCAAGGCAGAGATGAAGACCAAGAACCTCAGAGAAGGACAATCTGCCCAGGAGCAAGCGCGAGCACAGCATGCCGCAGAACTGGAATCAGTCCAAGCTGACATAGCCGCCAAGGAGGAAGAGTTGGCGACCATCATCCCCGACTACAACAGACGGAAAGAAGAGGAGGCCGAGGTACGAAGGCAGCTCGATCATGTGGAGGCTACGAGGAACCGCCTTTTTGCCAAGCAAAGTCGAGGCTCTCGATTCAGAAACAAGAGTGAGCGCGATGCCTGGCTAAGGCAAGAAATCGAGGAGTTGAATCGCACCATCAGCACCCAGAAGGCCAACAAGATCGACGCGGATGAGGAGGTCGAGAGGGTTCAACAATCCATCTCCCAGACGGAGCAAGAGGTGTCTGATCTTCGAACTCGTCTCGCCAACTTTAACAGTGAAAGACAAGCCATTGCAGACGAGGCAACCAAGGCACACGACGTTCTCGAGAAACTAAATGACGAACGGAAGCTCGTTAGACGAGAGGACGACAAACTTAACAAGCTCATTGGTGATGCTCGGCAAGAGAAGGAGTCATCAGAGCGTGAGCTGTCGAACACCATGGATGGAGCTACTGCGCGTGGTCTGGCAACTATCCGACGGCTGAAGCAAGAGAACGACATCCCCGGAGCATACGGAACGCTGGCAGAGCTCCTCGAGGTGAGCGACGCCTATAGACTTCCCGTGGAACAGATTGCTGGTGCCAGTCTCTTTCACTATGTCGTGGATAATGCAGACACCGCCACTTATCTTGCGGATGCCCTCTTCAGACAACGGGGAGGCAGAGTAACTTTTATGCCCCTTGCTCAATTGCGACCACGGCAAATCAACCTGCCAAGATCCAACGACGCTGTGCCACTCTTGTCGAAGATCACGTACAACCCCGAGTACGAAAAAGCATTCCAGCAGGTGTTTGGCAAGGTTGTTGTGTGCCCCAACCTGACGGTTGCTGGCCAGTATGCCAGAAGCCATGGCGTTGATGGTATCACTGCCGAAGGTGACACCACAAACAAGAGAGGTGCCATGACTGGTGGTTATATCGATCCCCGAAAGTCACGGCTGCAGGCGGTTCAGTCTGTTAACAAATGGCGAGACAACTATGAGGAGAAGATTGCCGAGTCACGCGAGATTCGCCGACAGGTTGAGCTTAAAGACCAAGAGATCACGGCTGCCATGTCGGAACTTCAAAAGCTGGAGCAGAAGCTGCGGCAGGCCGATGACAGCTTTGGTCCATTGAGGCATGAGCTGAGGAACAAGTCGGTGCATCTAGAGAACGAACGAAACCACCTTGAGGCTGCCATCAAGCGTCGGGAGGGTGTTGAGAAGAACATGAATGTTTTCCTGGAAGATGTTGCTGGCCACGAGGCGGAACTACAGACCGACTTCAAGAAGAGCTTGACAGCGGCCGAGGAACGCCAGTTGGAGGAGCTCAGCGATAGTGTTCAGGAGCTCCAGAAGCAATGGAACGAGGCCAGCAATGCTCGCCGCAGCCTGGAAACACGAAAGCAGCTCCTTGAGGGAGATCTGCGCCAGAACCTGCAGTTGAAGCTCGATCAGCTCAACAGTCAAGCCTTTGAGAATTCAGCATCTGGACTATCTTCGGGAGGCCTGAAGGAGGCACAGAGGGAGCTCAAGAAGGCTCAGAAGGCGCTGAAAGCTGTCGAGGCCAGCCTGCAAGAAACCCAGGCCAAGATGGATGAGATACAGAACCGCCTAGACCAGATGGCCGTCGACAGGGCGCAGCGAGAGCAGAGGCAGCAAGAACTCTCGGAGAGGATCGAGAAGCACAAGAAGAGGATGGACAAGAGTCTGCGTCAGAAGGCTCTCTGGACAGCACGGGCTGCCGAACTCGCCAAGACCATCCGAGACCTCGGTGTGCTCCCTGAGGAAGCATTTGACAAATACGAAAACATGGAGGAGAAGACGGTGAGTATTATTGGTATAGAGCGCGAACAACCCAGACTGACATGCTCTAGATCACGTCGAAGCTTAGGCGAGTAAACGAGGCGCTCAAGAAGTACAAGCACGTCAACAAGAAGGCCTTTGAGCAGTACAACAGCTTCACCACCCAGCAAGATCAGCTGATGAAGCGACGAAAGGAGCTGGACGCCTCCCAAACGTCTATTGAGGAACTCGTTGAGCATCTTGATCGTCGAAAGGATGAGGCCATCGAGCGTACCTTCAAGCAAGTCTCGAAAGAGTTCTCGACCATCTTTGGCAAGCTGGTGCCTGCTGGCCATGGTCGTCTGCTCATCCAGCGACGGACAGATCGTCGCCAGGAGCCGGCCGATGACTCAGAGGGAGAGACCCGAGGTGCTGTCGAGAACTACATTGGCGTGGGAATCAGCGTCTCGTTCAACTCGAAGCATCTGGACGAGCAGCAAAAGATCCAGCAGCTGAGTGGTGGCCAGAAGAGTGAGTCTACCTTGTCCCCCGATGAGTGATGGATGTCCTTTCTAACGAGACCAGGTCTGTGTGCTCTCTGCCTCATCTTTGCCCTTCAGGCAACCGAGAGCAGTCCCATGGTCATCTTTGACGAGGTGGACGCCAACCTGGACGCCCAGTATCGTACCGCTGTTGCAGCGCTCCTTGATTCCATCTCCAACGAGATTGGTACGCAGTTCATCTGCACCACCTTCCGACCCGAGATCGTCCACGTTGCAGACAAGTGTTACGGTGTGACGTTTGTCAACAAGACGAGCACCATCGACTGCGTCACCGCGGATGACGCCCTCAAGTTTGTCGAAGGACAGGCGAGACCGAACTGAGGTAGACACAAGAGAGCGATGGGGGGTTTTGTCTTTGCTGTACCTATCCATCCCATGTAGTAGCACTGCGCTTGGAGGGGCGGGACTTGGCGTTGGGCGAGTTGAGAAAGGTTTCCTTATGCGATGATGAATTGAAATTCCTTCTGATTTTTTTTTTTGCTCTAGGCTAGAGGGAGGCTGACGATGTTGGTTTGCGATGGCTTGCAGGCGATGAATACCATATCATGTAACAAAAAGATGATCTAGTCTGCCTCAAATTTCCGCGAGGCATTTCCCTTGCTGCCCCTGAGTTCATCATGTCTTGTTAATGAGGCTTGAGCCATCTCAGCCTGCCGTGTTATGATGTCGACTTTATGTGGATGCCCACGGGGATGATATTGACTTGTCAATTGCTTCTGTACAGCAAGTATACATGATAATTTACACGCAGCACCCTTCACTGCTTGGCCTATATGTATCTAGATAGTCTACCTGTCGGCCATCATGTTGCGAACGCCCTTGAAGTACTCTGGCGACAGCTCAGCCTCGAGCTCCTCACGGGTCAGCCACTTGAAGTCGGTGTAGCCAAAGGGGTTGCCCTCGAGGTCCGCCTGACCGGCCATTATCCGGCCCTTGAGGAAAAAGGTCTTTTCACCCTTCTTCTCAACGCTGCCGTCGGCCTTGAGCGTGGGCTTTGTCACGACGTGGGCGACGGGCACGCGGCCGACGACCCATGTGTTCATGTTGACACCAGCGGCCTGGTCAAGGACGCGCTTGGCAGACTGTGTGGCACTGTTAGTATCTATTCGTGCTTAAAGAGTAGATAAATCCTTACCTCGTGCAGGTTCTCGTCCTTGGGAATCACATCCGCGGGGAAGCCCCAACCATCCTTGCCCTTGACAACCAGATACAACGTCCGGTCTAGCTGACGATCCAGACGCTTCACATCGCCCTTGCGGTCAGCCTCGGTGACACGGTCAACGGGCGGCTCGACAGGCACAACGTCATCCGGGGCGATGAGCTCGGCATCATCGCTGACACGGGCCTCTGCGTCCTTGAGCAGGGCCTTGACGATGCTCTCCTGGTCGCTCAGCTGGTCGCCGACGCGGAGCTCGTCATCCCATGCCTTGGAGCTCTTGCCATTGTACACGCCGAGCTCCTTGGCGACGGTGCCCTGGCGCTCCTGGACCTTGACGTTCCAGTCCAGCCGGCGGGCCGTGTCGGGCTTGAAGTAGATGCTCGTGATGAAGGGAGTGTTGAGCCGCTCCTCGAGGCGCTTCTGGTAGAAGTAGAAGGAGTTCTCGAACGGGTGCAGTTTCCGCGTCACCAGCGGCGGCCGGGTGAGGATCATGCCGGACCGGACATCGTAGGGTGGTGGAGGTGGGCGGGCTGCTGCTGCTGGAGGGGCAGAGTCTGTGGTGGTGGCGGGTGTGGCATCGAGGGCGGCGGAGGAGTAGAGGCGGGCCGAGAGTCTAGGGAAGGCGGAGGAGGAAGAGGAAGCGCATCGGAAGCAGACATTGGGAGAAGCTAAAGACAATTGCCGCTGGTTAGTTTATGCAAGAGCTGTCTCTCGTTTCGAGGTTTGAAAGCCCGCTCTAGGTCAATTGAGGCCCGGCGGGAGGGCAGGTGGACTCACTGGATAGCGCAGCCCGAAGGGCTCGTCCACCTCGACTTGATGTTGTCATTATAGCCCTCTTTCCTCGGTGGACGAGGGGGAGGATATGGGTGCGATTTGAGGGACCGACGTTTGGTGATGTTCCCACGATCCTCTCGCGCCTCTAGAACTTTTTCCTTCTCCGGCTCAAGGTACGTACCTCTGTCCAATTGGTGACCGTGCCTGAGTCGAGGTTCTGAACTCTTTAGAAGGATTACCTAAGACCCCTCAGAGCCCACACATGCCTCAGGCATCAACTGCTCTACCATAACCCACAGCAAATTTCCAATTCTCTTTTACTTTTTTTTTTTCTTTCTTCTTTTCTCTCTTCAAGGCACCATTTCCTTATCGTCAAGACCTGTTTCCACCTCCAGAACGTCCTGATCATTTACGCGTGCCGAGAGTGAATTTCCGCAGTCTTTTTCGCTAGCGGGACCTGCAAGAAGCTTTTTCTTATCATTTTCACACCGGGTTCTGTTAGATAGATACTGCTGACATCTCATTCGCGCCAAGTCTGTTTTTTCTTTTATCGTCGTGTGCTTGCAATTTCGCTCAACCCCCCCACGCAGCTATCTATCGTGGCGGGGAAAGCTTAAGCCGAGCGTTCTCGCTGTCATTCGCCTCTTTATCGTGATACATATTCTTCTCAGTCCAACGTCGCTCTCTGAGCCAAGCAGAATATCAACACCTGGGCTGTTGTCATGCCCTTTTGCTGGTAACCCATCATCTGTTGGGCAGACGCGCGGCTAAATTGTGAATCTCAGGTTCTCCGTCAACGTTGCACATGACACTGCGGTGCGGTTCAAAGATGTGGCTTTGATTTCCTAAACCCTAGGCTCAAATGCCTGTCGAAAATGATATACAGACACATAACTGAATACACATGGAGCCAAGATAGTAATGGCCCAGACACACAAGATACAAACAAGACAAGACCCACGATCGTAACCCAACCCAACCCAATCGAACCGTTGCAACTCCTTCGCCGCACCACGCACGCTATTCGAAATTCAAAGAATCATGCTCCTCTTCAAATGATGCTGGGTATCAAACCACATGGACCGCCCCATGATACCTGAACGCCCGCTAAACTCAGTTCCCGCTTTCTGTTGTTAAGCAGACAGTTCTGCAACTGCTTGAGCCACCTCTTTGGTCGCTCTCTTTTCCCATTGCCGGCGGGCATCATCATTCAGCGAAGCTGCGCCCTTGACTTCGTCATAAAGCTTTCTCGAGATGTCCCTGTTGATGATTGAATACTGCTCTGTCGTCAACTTTTGAGACCGCCAGTGCGGCCGCAATGCGCCCTTGACGATCTCATTGATCCTGATTTTGTCTTCATGAGAGATGTTGGACGCCGCGCTGGGTCTTGTTGGAGATTGGTCTTTTGGTGGTTGCGCTGGCACCTGATGTGCCCGGCGTGGCCGGGGTTGGCGGAGCTCCAGCGGCCGACCCTCCGGCGGTCTGTTTGACTGTGTTTGTGTTTCCTGCGGCCTGCTTGGTTGTGCCTCCTGTGGTCTGCTTGGCCGTGCTTCCTGCGCGCCGTGTTCAATATTCCTAGTCTTGTTGGTGCGGGTAGGTGAATAGTTTGCTGGTGGGTAGTGAGGCTGGATAGTGGTGCTTAGTGAAAGGGTTGGCGAGGTTGGTCGACCCGCCAGACTGAGCAGGGGAGGAGGAGTTGTGGAGAGAGCCCTGGGGCTGCCATAAGCGGATGGCGAGGGAGAAAGGGCTGGCGATAGGGCTGGCGACGAAGCATCTGGTGGATGTCGCCATCCATTCATCGTGCCCGATGTCTCATCGTCCGACATGATGCTCGGCTCAAGCTCCTTCAGAAGAGAAGAGACGAGGGGAGGATCGATACCGCCAAGGTTGACCACACCATTTCTGGTAGACGATCCATTCGTGACTCGTCCGCCCGAGGGGCCGGGCGCTGGGGATGATACGGAGCTCGAGCCCTCGCCATTCTGGGTTGGCAATCGCCGAGTTCGGGGTCGCTTGAGCTTGCGTTCTGGCTCCTGGACAGGCTCCCGTGGGGATGCCGTGACTGATCGCACCTTGCGCTTGCGAGAGTTGGTACTGGACTCTTCAACCTCGCGTGCACGCGCGAGAGCGCCCCATGCTTGTCTTTCCTCGGCTGTTTCTCGCACGGGCTCAGGCGCGGGCGTGGGCTGAAGGCGCTCGCTAATGGCGGGGGGGATATTGTTCACAAAGACGTCGCGAGCACCTAGCCGACGGGCTATGTCCATTCGCTGTTGCCATCTTTCGAGCTCGCGCCGACCGCTTTCTTGGAACCGTCGGTATTGCTCAAGCTCCTCATCCTCATCATCGTGGTTATCAAGGTCCAAGTCGCTCATCTCGTAGAAGCGACCCGAGAACTGGCCCCAGGCACCCTGCCACTCGGCATTTCGAGCTTGACGGCGGGCCCTTCTCATGCGCTCTCTGGTTCGGACTCGGTATCCGCGCACATTTCGAGGATTTGGGCGTCGGACAGATGTGGGACGAGGGGACCGATCGGTCTCCTCGACAGCTTCTGGCTCATCCTCGAGCTGGAAAAGATGGGCACATTCCATACAGTACCATGCGCCGTCGGGGATTGCATCGAGGCCGATGCAGTGGGTGTGGTAGGCGGCATCGCAGCTGTCGCAAAGGAGGAGGATATCTTCCCGCTCTGCCGAGTTGCAGATAGGGCACGGATTGCCGTGTTCCTCCTCCTCCTCTTCGGGATTATCGCCCAACCACTGGGTCACGTCGAATTCGGCGATTTGCTTCTTGTCTTGGACTTCGTATTTCGAGATGGGTGTTCCTGCATAGTGACACCAGTCAGCGTGTGTGGACATGCACGAGGGCGGGCGAGCTAAACTTACCATCGACTCCGTTGTAAACGCGGACCGAGTGGAAGGGATTACGACAGATGGGGCAGGTGTTTGTCTTTTGAGCCCAGGATCGAATGCAAGCATCGTGAATAATATGATTACACCCGTCAAGGGCGGCGACAATGTTGAGATAGCTGGAATCGTCCTCGAGGGAGCTGGGAGCTGTAGCGTAGAGGGCGGTAGCGGAAGCAATGGGAGCGGGTTCGGGAGCGGGTTCGCCGCCAGCGACAGCAGCACCGTCAGTAGCAGCAATAGCAGCATCAACAGCAGCATCAGCTACACTGACGGCAGCTGGATCGTCCGTCTCGAGGGCGGCCCGTGGTAAGGGATCCAGGCATATAATGCACTGCTCCGGTTCAGACATGATGTCGTTTTGGATAACAAAGGCCGTATCTTGATGGAAACATGTAAAAGAGAATGGGCCAAAGAAAGGATTCGAGCGGGCGGCGGGCGTGGTAAATGTGGTGGTGATCGATTTAGGCGGGATGGCTCGTTTTTTTGGGGGGGCAAAGCGGCAGGGCCTGGGCTGTGAGTGGTGATGTATTAGTGGATGGGATGGACGAGAAGAGCGCCTGGGCTGGGCGGGCTGCTGGGAGGGCGAGGGAGCGGCCTGCTGAGAATTGAAGGAAGGAAGTTCCAAGTGCAGCGGACCTCCAGAGGCGGTTTTGGCGCCTGTTAGGGGGGGCCTGACAATGGTCCAATCAGGGGCCGTCGGTCCGCGGGGAGTGTCAGTCCCTGCTGCGTTTTGGGGCTGGGCTTCTGTGAGGAAGAGAGACCCTGGATGAGTGGCTCTGGGTAGGTCGCGTCGAGTCGAAGAGAATCGAGGCGATGGAAGATGACGGGGAACAAAGTTGGGAAGGGGGGTTGAAAGTGGGGAGATGATGGGGTTGATTATGTATGTTATGTAGAGAGAAATACCAAATAAATACCTCTTGTTTTTTTTTACCCTCTTTGTCCAGTGTTCGAGTCCAAGATGCTGGTCTCGCTGCTCTGTCCGATTCCCAAGTCGGGTTGTCGCCAGACAAAGGTACAGGTATCCCTGCTAGTGGTACTAACAGTGAGCCACCCAAAGTTGCAGGGTCCTGGCTGCCTGTTCAGAGGGTGGAACTGCAGGCCGTAGTAGTCGTAGGCGTAGGCCGGTCGGCAGAGTGATTGAGAGTGAAGTAATATCAAGACGACGGGAGAAATAACAAGAATAACAAAAAGGGGAAGGAAAAGTTTTCTCCGTTTCTCAAGTGGCTGGTGATACACTCAAGGTGGCTTGTTGAAATCGTGTCGTCAGTGACGTTCTGGAAGCCCACATGTGGTAGTGGTAGTGGTAGGGGGTTGGATGCCCGTTATGAAGCTTCACGGTTGTAGCGTTTAATCGAACTCTCAAGGTTGGGCACAAGACAAAGCGTGAATTCCCCTGAGGAAAAGGTTGATTGATGACTGGGGACAAGTGTCTAGGCTGCCAGGGAGGGGGAGATGGGTTTGATTGGAAAGAGGTAGGTAGGTAGGTAGGCAAGAGGGCGACGACGGAGGCAAAGAATGAGAATGGAAATGAAGGTGAATGGATGACGGAGCGATGGATGGAATCCGGCATGGGACGGACGGTCCTGTGCCGTGCTCTTCTGTTCAGGTTCCGTGCTGTGCTGTGCTGTGCTGGTGCTGTGCTATTATGCTCAGGTTCCGTTGTTTTCTCCGCCTGCCCAGAAAGGAAGACACCCAATGTAAGGAAACTCTTTTTACGTGTGACCATACATCCCCCTACTACTACGATACCTTCATGGACTGGGCTAATTCCCCGATGATGGGAGCGTCGCCGTAATTGGTACCGAGCACATTAACAAGGTACCTGGTAGATTGGTCAGTTCTCCCGTCTTTCCCGCTGCGTTGAGCTCACACCCAAGGGCTCCAGCTGTTGAGTGAGGCGTCACCTGCGACACGACGACTCCATCCGCCCCATGCGCCTGTTGCCATCAGGCCCTGCCTGACACCCGAGCTTGAGTCCCTCTCACTCTCTGGTTCCTCATACGCATGAAAATACTCACTTGGGTACAAGTGAAGTGTCAAGTGCTTATCTCACCGACTCTCAAACTTGCAAAGACTACCTAACCGTAGAGCTGAGCAATAGCCCCAGCCCACATTTTGCCTTGAAATGCCCTATTAGCTCATCCCGCCCAGCACAGGCGATGCGGTCCTCGTGACGGATCTCGCCTTGCTTGAATTGGGGATTCCACGTTTATCGGAGGGGGCTTCTGAGCACCAACCCCCGACAAACCTCTAGCCCCATGACGAGTCGCGCACGCATTCGGGCTGGTTGCTGTAGATGGCGTCAAACCTCCCTTGTTGGGCGGTCTGTCTGCTTCTCGCATCTTGCTCTTGCGCATCAAACGCGCAATAACCGTGAGTCGACAACCGTCGTGGGTCTCCGCTCGACTCACGATGCGACCTTGAAGGGTATACTCGAGTGATAGATCAGGGTTGTTGGGATAGGCCCCTCTTGATGTGTGGCCCGGCGCCTAACACTAGGGATGGGCTTCGCGTCCTCTCATAGGGCCGTAACAGAGACACGCAGTTTTGTTTTTGTTTCTTGTTTATTACCTCTCGTGAAAAAAAAAAATAATTATTCTCGTCCGGAGGCTGAGGTGGGTTCGCCATCGGAGAGAATCGTCGAGACTCGACCGTGAGCTGCTGCCAAAGCAATGCGCTGCGCTGTCTCATGCGTGCAGAGGCATGGAAACCCCCACTTGCGCTCGGAAGATAGGTCGGCAAACTACCTTGGTCAAGGTTATGGCCTTGGCCCGCTGGGCTTGACTTCATGAGACGGACCTGAGGTCTTCTTCATGTTCGATCAGCCTGTCACGGTTGTGGTCAGCTCAACATCTGGCGCACTTGCGGTCTGACCGGCCCACAGAGCAAAGCGGGTCCTCTGCCTTCACATGAACCAACCATCGGAGACTGATATTCGATCATACACGCGGTATATCCGTGACTCTTCTACGATGCCGATGACGTTTAAAAACCCGACTACCCTGGTCATACTCCCGACCTCTAACAGGCCAACCCATTCACTGCGCTGAACTCTACCGCGATGATATTGAACGTGAGTTGGGGCTTTGCCATTCTTGACGATAATAACGTTGTCTCGTCTCGCCCACGAGTTGAAATCTCCGGTGCTGGTTGGCCATGGCTTCACAAGTCGTGGGGGCCTCTGCCGCCAGGTCGCAAAGATCCGTATGTTTGTTGAAAGGGTCCGAAACCATGCAATTCATTTTTGTTCATTGCTAATCGAACGGCCTCTATGCGACCGAAGATCGGGTGCTGACGTCCAGTCCGCCAACTCGTAGTGTAGGCACGAAATCCATGTTCCCCCCGTACACCAGACCGAAAAGCAAAGCCGTTTTCCCCTCCCGCTAAAGTCCACTCCTTTAAACCTCAGCAATCTCTCGGAGTCGTCGCAGAGTCGATCGCATGGCGGCGGCAGCAGGGGTGCTGTGTTCATGTTAGTTTCTCCATTGCTGTGTCAGTTGTCGCCGTAGCAGAGAGGGGACGCACGAGACGACGTAAGCGCCACCGGCGACGGTGCGCTTGCAAGACTTGCAGTCCCAGATACCAGTGGCCTGTCGCTTCACGGTGACCTTTCCGCAGAAGGTGCAGGTGTACTTGGCGTGCTGGGTGATTTCCATCTTCTTGACCTGCTTTCGCAGGGAGGCACCGTAACTGTTAAGCCATCCGTTAGTTGCTGTGGCTCGATATGATTACGCCGGACCGTCGAGTGGTGGTCTCATTCCTGGTGCCCTTGATCTGCCACGAACGTCCCAAGATGCCAGGATTTTTGTTCCAGTTGTGATCCAGTGCCCCGTCATGATGGTTGAAGCAGTCGCAGATACCTGGGAGAAGTCGCAAGCACCCGGGAGGTCGTGGCAGAGGTGAGGTCGTAGGGAGAGATCGTTGTCGAAGTTTTATCGGCGATGGGATATCGTGAAACTTACCGGGTACCATATTTACCGCTGTCGACAGAGTTAGCAATTTGATTTCCAGCAGCAATTCAGCAACGAGGGATACGCACGTCACGCCGACCTTCTTCGTTCGCTTGGTCATCTTGAGGGTTTATGTGTGGGACGTCTTGGGAGGATGAAGACGGAATGATAGACGAGCGGAGGTGAAGTTGCTCGACTGCGGTTGGAGGCTGACTGCGAAAGTGTGCTTGGAATTGGACCTGTGATTTCTGTTAGGGCGCAAGCACGCAGCACGTGAGAGGAAGCGAGAAGGTCCCACCTACTTTTTTTTTCCTTTGAATTTTGGCAATTGAGGAAAAATCTCGGCAAAATGAGGGGAGTCGAGACGAACTCTGGCTCGATGGATACTCTCGGTTCTTGAGGATTTTCCGTCAACCTGATTTGTGTAAGCTCTGTCTTTGCGCACGGAAGAGCACTGAATGAAGGTGAGCTGGGCAACCGAGGTAGCTTGGCGACATTTTCTTGGAGGTGGTGAGGTCAGACTACAAATGGAAACGTCATATTGGTCTTTCGTATTAGTAGTAGAAGATTCACTTATTTCTATACTCATCTCACTAAAGGATGGCTCATCATTCTAGCATCTACCAGCTGAGAATTACTGACACATGAGGCCGAGATAAGATGCTGATGCGGCTGGGCTGAATACCAGGGTCCCTTGAAGTTCTGGTGGGTGGGCCGGCTTGGAGCACTGAAGACACCGACCACTTGGGTGTACCAGAGCTACCTCCAGAGGTAGAATGATGTAAAAGAAGCTATGGCATTGTGTCTAGAGTAGTGCCACGTTCTCGTATTTCAGACGCCCTCTTTTCCTTCCTCCTCCTCGGCTGTACTGATCTATTCACTCCATTGTGCAACCACCAGCTTCAACATGCCTTTCATCAAAGAGCATGGTCGTCAATATGACCTCGTTGTTTTTGGAGCTACCGGTGAGTTTAAGACGGGATGCAATTGAGCAATTCATGGATACAAGCCTGACCGCTCTCAAGGCTACACGGGCAAGTGGACTGCCGAGTACATCACCACTCACCTCGCGACTGATCTGAAGTGGGCTGTGGCTGGCCGCTCAGAGACCAAATTGCAAGCTGTCGTGGACGAGTGCAAAAAGCGCAATCCTGACCGGCTGCCACCAGGTATGAAGTAATTCACATTGAAGGCATGGAAGGGCCACGTATTTACAAACTTTGACTAACATTGCGCAGGCATTGAGATCGCCAACCTCAACGACAATGATTTGGGTGCACTCGCCAAAAAGACTTGTGTCCTCATTACCGCTGTCGGTCCGTACAGCATCTACGGCGAGCATGCCTTCAAGGCTTGCGCTGAGGCGGGAACTCATTATGTGGATGCTACGGGCGAGTTTCCATGGGTTCATAAGATGATCAAGAAGTATGAGGCGACTGCCAAGAAGACGGGTGCTATCCTGGTCCCTCAATCTGGCATTGAGTCTGCTCCCGTTGACCTCGGCACATGGGCTATGACCAAGGCAATCCGCACCGAATTGGGAGCTCCGACCAAGGATGTTACCATTTCGCTTCACAGGATCAGGTGAGTTGTACTTGGCGAATTGATAGGATACAGATATGCTGATAATAGTCGCAGCTCGACTCCTTCTGGCGGCACACTGGCTACTGCGCTGGGCCTTTGGGATATCTTCACATTGAAGGAAGTGAAGGAGGCCAACAGCCCGTATGCTCAGTCCCCTATCCCCCACAAGGAGCCCACGAGGCCCAAGGACTCTATCCTTGAGAAGATCTTTGGTGTTCGAACTATCCCCAACCTCGGACTGATGACCACTTCCGCCATGGCATCAACAAACATCCCCGTCATTGAGCGGACCTGGGGACTGCTGTCGGAGACACCATCTCGAAAAGATGAGTTCTACGGACCCAACTTTAGATGGTCAGAGTACATGAAGGCTCGTAATTGGCTTCATGGAATCTTCATCCATTGGCTCTTACTGATCGGAGGCATGTTGGTTGTGTCGATTCCTCCGCTGAGGGCGTTTCTCAAGAACCGTGTCTTGCAGCCTGGAGAGGGCGCCAAGCACGAAGATACAGAGAACGACGCGCTTGAGTATAAGTGTATTGCGTATCCTGACTCTGAGAAGGCTGCAGGAAAGGCTGCTTATTGTCACATGTGGCATCATGGCGGCATTTACTACTGTAAGTGAAGCACATGAGTTGCAGTGTTGATAAGAGCTAATGACTTTTTAGTGACGGGAATGCTGCTTGCAGAGATCGCTGCGACCATCTTGGAAGATGAGATCCAGCTTGACGGAGGCTGCTATACGCCAGCCTGCCTAGGTCAAGGCCTGATTGATCGGCTTGACGACTCTGGCCTCAAGATGGAGGTGAAGATTATTGACGCTTAGATCATGGACGGGTTGGCAACGGCTTCTGATTATTCCAAAGTGTTTTCTGGAGCATTCAAATGACCCTCCCATGTACTTGGAGCTGAACCTCTACATGAGAGTCCACGTGAAACAGATCTTTCTGCAACCGATTGCAAATTACAAACTGTCAAGTTTCAATGTGTTTTGTGACATGTGACGTCCTCACTTACATGATGTGCTGATCTTGGATGTGATATATGTGGGTGAGCCCAGTCACATCGATTTAGTTCAACGCGAAGAAAAGAGAAGGGATAGATAGGTTCCAACATATTCTCCAGGGGGCATCCTACGAGTTTCAGAGCAGAAAATAAAAGAGAAAAAAAAAAAAACTTCACTCCAGCCTCATTATCGTCCCTTCACCTCCATGGCAACTCATGGATGAGCCTTCAAGGTTGAAAGGCGGGGAACATCCATATTGCTCGTTGCCCCGGTCCCGTCGCCAGGGCCAGTCAAGTTGCACGTGGACGCGCTGTAGCTTGGCTGCTTTAGTGGCGGATCCCCTGTAGCTCTCGCATTCAGTGGGCCGAATTTGGAGAAAACCTTCTGTCCAAGTTGGGCGCAAAACGTCATCATCAGTCATTATCCTCTATGAAAGCTCTTCCGTTCGATCTACCACAAGCATTCCTATCGCATCACCCATCTTTGACAGTCTTTTTGCGTCATCCGTTAGAGGTTCTTATTACTTCCCGCTCTCTGGGAGAGTGGTGTGTATCGCTGAATTCAATTGCTTGCGCCCTGTCGCCCTCGACACTTTCAGCATCTTTGTGAGCTTCATCAAACCCAAGATGGATTCTCACACCACCACCACATCCGACGCGCCGCCAAGCGAATCAACACCTCTGCTGCCGACCGAGACTCGTCCCAAGGGAACGCGATCCGTTACGTTTAGCGACAACCCCGTCACACGAACCATCGAGCCCAGTCGACTACAATTGCAACCGCGAAGCCCTCACCACCATGTCGCCGGTCCCAGCAGCGGCGCTGGAGGCCCTCCTATGCTCACAGCCCTCAACAACAAGCTCCGCAGGCGAAACAGTCAGGGATCTGTGCCCGCGGTAGCTCACCTGGCCTTAGGGCCCAAGATTGGTCCCCAGCGAAGCACTAAGAAGACAGAGAAGCTCAAGCTGTTACCCGCTCCGGACCTGGACGAGGAGGCGGACGAAGAAAGCGGAAGAGATGTCTACTCTCAGTACACGAGGATTAAAGATCCAGCCGCGCGAAGGGATGCGGCAAAGCTGGGTAAGGCAGACAGAGACCGGCTCCCTCGTGTAACAGCGTACTGTACCGCGAACCGGTACGAGATGGACGCTCTAATGAGGTTCCTCAAGGGGAGGGGAAAGACCAGGGGCGCAAGCCCTAAACTCATCGACGAATGCATATACACGCCGTACAACTATGCTGCCAAGAGCGCTCGCAGCCGCGATCCGGTTCAGAACTATGAGCGACGACATTCTACTGGTGGCGACGCCATGGATGAGAGACCCCAGAGGAGTGATTTGGTAGGAGTTGAATCGGACGCCCGGGAGCATTCTTCGGGTCACAATGGCCATACTAATGGGAACGGCTCCCATATCGGCAATGAGGATATTTTGGGTTCCGCCGTGGATGACCGCGACCCTATCGAGAGCAATCCGGATTTCGACACACACATACACACACCCGAGGTGTTCCTCTTTGACTATGGAGTCGTCGTCATCTGGGGAATGACCGAGGCCCACGAGGCCAGGTTCCTGAAGGAGATATCCAAGTTCGAGACGGAGAAGCTCGCGGCCGACGATGTTGAGACGGAAAAGTTCAACTTTTACTACACAAAGGACTACCAGGCCCGTATATACAACGACTTTATCACACTACGCGACAAGAACAACTACATGACCAAGCTGGCCATCTCCCATGCAGTGGCGCAGAGCGTCAAGGTGAGCAAATGTTCTGAGAAGCTGACAATGGCTGGCTCTCTGCTAACTCTCTTTCAGACTTCACTCTACGAGGAATTGATAGCGTCAACCGTCGAAACGTGCAAAGATATTCCCACCCAAATAGCGACGACGGGAAAGATTGCGCTCCGGCGATCGCAGATCAACATGCAGATCGGCGAGCTCTTCATCCTCCGCATCAGCATCCATCTCAACGGCTCCGTTCTTGATACCCCTGAGCTGTTCTGGGTAGAACCCCAGCTTGAGCCCGTGTACCAGGCCGTCAGGAGTTACTTGGAGATGGACCAGCGTGTTGGCCTTCTCACAGAACGTCTCGACGTCATTGCCGATTTGTTAGCCGTGCTAAAGGGAGAGCTTAGCCACGGTCATGATGAGAAGTTGGAGTGGATTGGTATGTCGTCTCCGTTTCCAACACCAGAGATACGCCCAAGCTAATCAATCTCCTAGTGATTATTCTTATTGCAGCCGAGATCCTCGTCGCTGCGATAAATATCGTGGTGGACTTGTACATTGGTGACTAGAACACAGCCTAGCCAGGCTATTCATTTTCTTCTCGCCCGCTCTTTCGCCATTAATACATCGTTCCCTAGCGAAGCGGGATTGTGTACTTCTTTTTATCTTGGGGGAAACCAGAAAAACCATACGGTATGGGATCGGGAGTACCGGTGTAAAACATACAGAATATTTAGATAAGATGGCTTCGCGGCAACGGTGGAAGACGATGCGCGCGGAGAGGGAGTTTCCTTTACTCTATTGTTCCCGTTTCTTTCTTCTGAAACCTTTCCGAATATCATTTCCTTAATGTGAAAACCCCTTTGAAAAGTATGCAATGGCCAAGCATGCGTAGTGTGACCGAATCCATGAACCCACCAGAACGCCTCCCCGAGATTATCAAAGCCTGTTACTCTCCTGCGTTCTCGCCCGCCTGCGTGTCCTGGTCCTCGGTGTCGTCACCCATCTCGACATCCTCATCTTGAGCTGCGGGCTTGGTCTCCTCGGGCTTCTCCTCCTCTTCCTTCTTATCGGCGGTAGGTGTCTCCTTGGCCTCAGAGCTCTTAGTCTGTGACTGTTCGAACTTGGCCTGAAACTCGTCCCTATCGGCTTCAGGCAGCTCCTTCCAGCCGCGAGCCAGTTCACTCTCCACGTCGACTTCAGCGTCACCGTCCTTATGCTTAGCCTCGAGGGCGGGTCGTGTCTCGGAGCAGTACAGCTCAAAGGCGTCGGCGGGTTTCTTGGCTTCCTTAGAAACGCCGTTGGCGCGCGGGCCCTTGGACTGGCCCTCGGGCGGGTGCGAAAAGGTCTCGGACGTGGGCGAGCCAGCATTCTGGGTGTTGAAGGAGGCACCGGCAGGCGCCTTGGCTTCGGCGTCTGGCATCATGGACTTTCGGTGGCCTCGCTTCGTTCGCAAGGGCTTATCCTTGGGCTTCTGGGGGTTAGCAGCTAACTCACTGGGGATGGCGAATTGGTAGTCCTAATCCAAGCGCAAAATCATCAACATTGAACCGGGCGCCGGCGGCAGACCGGGGAGAAGAAGGATTTGCCAAGCAAAACGCGAAGGGAAAGGATTTGTGCCGAATGATTGGGGGGGCAACGAAGGAAGGGGGAGATCGTACTGTAGGAGGCGGACTAGGGCTGCCATCAGAATCTTCGACGTTGGCGCTGGTGCGCTTCGCGAGTTGTTCCAACAAGAAGGCGCGCTCTATCCGCAGCTTCTCGACCTGGCGCTTGATACGGGCAAGGCGGAGGCGTGCAGCATCGTTGGCGTCTTCAACTTCGTTCGTGCGGTTCTTGAGCTGAATACATTTCCGTCGGTAAGCCTCCTCGACCGAGGGAGGGAGGGCGGTGGGGATGGCTGTCGAGCGAGGAGGAGGAGGGTCAGCTTCTGGTGCTTTGCGCTTGAGTGTGATGGGCATGTTGGTGGATGTTGCGAGACGAGGTGATGCGATGCTAGACTCGAGAAGGAAGGATGGCGCGAAAGGAGGCAAGGACAGGTTATCGCGATGATGATGAATATGGATACGTCGCGACGGAGGTGAATGAAGATGGTGGAGGGTGCAAGGGAGACATCCATCGATGAATGGATGCGTGCGCTCGCTCAGCCTTATCCGTGGGCTCAGAATTTGGACGGACGGGAGCCGGGACCGCAGGCCAACAAACAGCAGGAACCCACTGTGAGCGAGTAATCCATCCATTCATGACATGGACCTTGACTTGACACGAACAAGAAACTCACCAGGCATGATATGAAGGAAGGCGTTATCGCAGTGAATGAGACCGCGTCGCGAAAGAAAAAGTGACTTTCTCCTTGGTGGTGTAATAAGGGATTCAGCGCGACGGCCGCAGCTGGTCAATTGGAGGATTCCGACGCAATCGTCGACACGGTGGAGGATCTGGCTGTATCACGGAGGAAGCAGGTCGTCGACAAACAAGGCGTATTCTCGCGGTTGAGCTCGATGCTACAAGTCCAGGAGAGTCAATCGACGGTGGAAAAATACTAGGTAAGATGCTGAGGGAGGATGTGGCGCCGGCTTGAAGGAGGCAAAAGTTGAAAGAGTTTGGATGAGGAGAAAAGCGCGGGAAAAGGTCCTCGTCCAGGGCATCAGCCATCACGAGCCGTGCCGCCGTCGCCGGGGGAGGCTCTAGCGATGGTGTCGCTGGTGCTCACCACCTAGCAACGTCCTTTTCGCGGGTCCCCATCCTGGAGTCAAGCCACAGGACGCAAGGCTGTCAGGGGCTTGTGGCGCAAGCATTGGGACGGTTGTGATTGGATCATCAGCCCCTGGCTTGCCCCTGGCTTGCCCCTCGAAGGACAAGGCTACCAAACTTGGGGTAGATAGGTTCACTGGGAATCACTCGCACCATGGAGGAAGTTATTAATTATATAGATCGTCTCTCTGATAAAGTTTTAATATTGTTAAAAATCTTCTCCAATTCCTACTTATCCATTGTAGAAGCCTGATGTGGTCAGGTAAAAATCATTCACAAGCTGGCATCAATCAGAACAGGGGTAAAGCTAGGCAGCTGGGTACGTACCTACCCACTAAATCGACCGCCCACGACGCCCGTGGAAGTTTTTATGGTGGGAGGGAGATTGGAGCGGGTGGGCGAAATCCATCCCATCGCCAGGAGCGTCACCCTCAACTTCAACCTTGACACTTTCGACCTCGCCACAACCAGACCCGTCGATCTGTGGCAGTCATCATGTCGCTCAACATCCCCAACGCCCCTAACGCGGGCCTCTTCAAGCAGGGCTACAATAAGTGAGTTGAGAGTTCCTGTTCCCCTCCTGCTCCTTTGGAAAGCAGCTCCCCGCCTCTTCAAGGCTTCCTCTATATCCTCGCCTTCAGCGCCGCGAATGCTTACCGTTTCTCTCCAGCTACGATTCGGAAGATGGCGCCGTCCTGCGCAACATCGATGCCTGCAGGGCCATCGCCTCTACCGTCCAGACCTCGCTCGGTCCCTACGGTCGCAACAAGGTCGTCATCAACCACCTTCAGAAGATGATCCTCACCTCGGACGCTGCCACCATCCTCCGCGAACTCGACGTCGTCCACCCCGCCGCCAAGCTCCTCGTCATGGCCAGCCAGCAACAAGAGGCCGAGATGGGTGACGCTACCAACCTGGTCATCGTCCTCGCCGGTGAGCTGCTCCGGAAAGCGGAGGACCTGCTGCGCATGGGTCTCAAGACGTCGGATATCGTCATCGGCTACGAGAAGGCTCAGAAGTTTGCTCTCGAGACCCTTGATGAGCTTTCGGTCGACAAGGTGGAGGATATCCGGGATCAGGAAGAGCTCAGCAAGGCCATCAGCACCGTCATTGCCAGCAAGCAGAACGGCAACGAGACCTTCCTCGCTGATCTTGTCTCGGAGGCTGTCCTCGCTGTGCTCCCCAAGAACCCCGCCAACTTCAATGTTGACAACATCCGCGTCGTCAAGATCATGGGTGGAAGTCTCGAGCAGAGCAGAGTCGTCAAGGGCATGGTCTTCCCCAAGGAGCCCGATGGATCTGTCAAGAAGGCCAACCGCGCCAAGGTTGGTGTCTTCACCTGCCCTATCGATGCTGGTCAGACCGAGACCAAGGGCACTGTTCTCCTCCACAACGCCAAGGAGATGATGGACTTCACAAAGGGCGAGGAGTCTCAGCTCGAGACCTCGATCAAGGAGCTTCACGATTCGGGCCTGCGCGTCGTGGTCTGCGGAGACCGAGTGGGAGACCTGGCCATGCACTACCTCAACCGCTACGGCATCCTGTGCATCCGAATTCTCAGCAAGTTTGAGCTCCGAAGAGTCTGCCGTGTGGTCGGTGCCACTCCCCTTGCCCGGTTAGGTGCTCCCATGCCCGACGAGATGGGAACTATCGATGTTGTCGAGACTCTCGAGATTGGTGGTGACCGTGTTACTGTCTTCCGACAAGAAGATGAGGTCACCCGGACGGCCACCCTGGTTCTCCGAGGTGCTACCCAGAACCACCTCGATGATATCGAGCGTGCTGTTGACGACGGTGTCAACGTTGTCAAGGCCATTACTCGCGATCCCCGACTGGTCCCCGGTGCTGGTGCTACAGAGGTTGAGCTGGTCGAGAGGATACAGGCTCATGGTGAAACAACTCCTGGTCTTAGCCAGTACGCCATCAAGAAGTACGGCGAGGCCTTTGAGGTTGTGCCCCGAACCATTGCCGAGAGCGCTGGTCTTGACGCCACCGAGGTTCTGAGCCGACTTTATGCTGCTCACGCCAACAGCGACGGCTGGGATACTGGTGTTGATATTGAGGTTGGTTGATAATGTTGATTGAACCCTGGAATATGTAACTGACACGTGAAACCCAGAACGATGATAACACTGGCACCCTCGACGCCAAGGATGAGGGCATCCTCGACCTTCTCATCTCCAAGCAATGGGCCATCAAGCTCGCCACTGAAGCCGCTCGCACAGTTCTTTCGGTTGACCAGATCATCGTGGCACGACAAGCTGGTGGACCAAAGCCCCCAGGTCCCAACCCTGTAAGTTTTCAAGCCAGCCCTTCATACTCCTAGGTTCACCTTGACTAACATGAACAGAACTGGGATGAGGACTAAAGGGTTGAGTTAAGTTCAAAAGGACAAGGCAGGGAATGTGTGAATAAAACTCCCGGTAGTATGGGCGGTTAGATATACCCTCAACTAAGGCTGTCAAATCATGTATGAACGGATCAATGTGAAAAGCAAAAAGGCAATGCGTAGGATTTACGGATGCCTGTATCTACAGTAGCCATTCCGGTCATAATGGTAAATACCACCAAGGGACTTGTACCCAGCCAGTGCTTGTCCAAAGATATGATAATGCCCCGTCGTTAACCCATTTGCGAACCAAATGCTTCGTGACTTCTATTGAGTGTGCCAGTGACAGACTTGACACAGTAAAAGAGACATTATGGGCATTTTCTTCAACTTTCTCTCAACGTAGGCAATCTTGTTCCAAATACTTGACAAAGACTTCACTTCACGTTGGACTTGGCAGTAAATAAGATGAGGTCAAAAACTTGTATTCAACTCGTAAATCGCTCTCATTTGTGTCGACAGAAGCGCACAAAGATGGATATATATATATATATAGATATATATCTCAAAAGATGTCTTGCAGATGCGACGGTAGAAACCATCCAGCACATGAATTATATCATACAGGAAAAACCGATAAAACAGTATCGCCATTCGTGGTATACGGGGAAAACGCCAGCTCCTCAGGCTGCTTCTCTCAAGTAAACCTCTTGTCCTTCACCGTTCCCAAGAAACCAAACATGTAGATTTTTCGCCAAAGACGATATGATATAGCAACGCATGTGCCCTGTCACCCTTCTGTCGGCAGATATATGTCATTGACAGGGGCGACTGCTGAGCATGCAAAACAGTACGAAACAAGCAAAAGCATAGTGTGAGCCTGGATATGCACCAGATGGGGGAGATAAGGGGGGTATCGAATAGCTCCATTCAGTGGAGTTGAAGTCGAGATGACGATGATGTTGTGGTATCCATGTGCAAACAAATAAAAGAAGCGCCAAGTGGCAACGTAGAAATACGTGTATAGATGACATGGGGAACATCCAGGTGATGGGGTCGTGATGGGTCGTTAATCAAGCCGGAAAACCAAGACGCCAAATCTTCGCCGCGCGAAATGAAGCTTGAGCAACAAGTGTCGAAAGAAAAGGGATGGAGGGAGCACTTAGGCCTCCTCCATGATACCACCCTCGCCGCCGCCCTCCTCACGCCACTCACGGCTCTTCTCCGTGAGACGCTTGACGCCGCCGACTCGGGCAGCCCACAAGCCCTCGATAGGGGTGCGGAAGGTGAAGGCACGTTGGGAACTGATAACGCCAATGGCCTGGAGGACGGCCTTGCGGCTGTCGCGGCCAAAGACGGCTGGGTGGTTGATCCACTCCAAGCTGCTCTCCAACTCAGCATCAAGAGCTGCAACAGTGCCAGCGTCGATACCGGCACCGAGACCGAGGCCATCGTTGGAACGGCTGCGTCCCACAGTGGGGAAGCCGTTGATCGCAGACGAGGTAGCCGACGCTGGCGGCGAAGGGCTGTTCTTGCGGTCGGGGGTAATTGCAGGTCCTGGTGACGTGTCGTTTCCAGGGTGAGGAGTAGACGGAGCTGATGGAGTCGACTTGCTCATCGGGGGGATCGGGGGCAGACCTCCCTTTCCGAGACCCTTGAGGATCGATCGAGTCTCATTGAGGAGAGTGTGGGCACGGTCATGCTGACCACGGCTCACCAGAGTCAGAGCCCGAGTGAGCATATCAGACGTGAGCAACTCCATGCGGCGCTGGACGATGCTTGGGTGAGGAGGGATAGGAGGCGAGTTCTGCCATGGCTTCTTGGAGCCACCGCTAGATGGGAGCATCGTAATGGCAAGGAGAGAGGGTCGGGGCATATGTGTAACGGTACCCTCCCGAAGAATATCGCCCCAAGAGAGATCCGCCTGAATCAAGGGCACCTCCTCAACCGAAAGAGTCCTCTCATTCTCGTTATCCATGGAGCCGCCAAGGGCCTCCAAGCCCGACACGATGTTGTCCCAAGGGTCCTGAGGCAACTGCTCCTGAGAAGAGTTGTCGGGGAGAATGACCAGCTGAACGAGAACATCCCGCTTGTCACCAAATCGGAGGTCGCCAAGCAAGGCTTCCGCGTCCCGACCGGTGGCTCGCTTCGTAATCTGCAGCGCGCCGCTGATCTTGTGGAACTTGGCAGGGGAACCCTCGGGGAGCTTGAGCTTGAGCTTGACGTTCTGGTGGGACAAGGTCTGCATGCTTCCGAGGCAGCCAGCCAGACACTCGCGAAGCATCATCCAATCCTTGACGTAAGTGTACGAGGCCTTGGTCCTGGTCGACAGCTCAATCATGGTATCGGGCTTGTGAGTCATGCCCAGACCGAAAGAGTGGATGGTGATCTTCGCCGCCTCGGCTCGAGAGACAACGAAGTCGACACTATCGGCATCAGAGGTGGATGCATCGCTGATAAGCATGATAGATGCAATAGGGTTGTTGTACTTCCTCTGCATGAGGAGGTCCATCGCGACGTTGGCACCCTCAACAACATCAGCGCGGTGGCTCTTCTGGCCAACGGGCTTGATCGAGGACAGGATGTTGCTCCAGCCAGGCCAGGCCTTGGTCGTCATGCCAACAATCGGGACACCGCCGCCTCCTGAGCCGAAGGTGACCAAGCCCATGCGATCTCGTTCGCCAAGAGTGTTGACCATGAACTTCAACGCATCACGGACAAGGTTGATCTTAACACCCTGCATCGAGGAAGAGATAGGTACAACAACGACCACGTCAATAGGAACGTGAATCGAGTTGGTCATAACGGGGCTCCTGGGGAAGTTGGTATACTCAGTCGGTGCTGTTGTTACCGACCTGGCACCACCCCAAGATGAGGCCACTGAAGAGACCCGTTGGGGACGCGAGCGCTGCCACTCAAGCTCCTCATCAGTCTCAGACTCGCCACGATCATAGTCGGGGCTCCGGACGGGTGATGTCTCAACGGCATTCAAGTCAAGGAGGGCTTGCTGCCACAGCTTGAGTTGGTTGCGGTTCTCAAACCGGAGATGGAACTGAGGCAGCTCGGCAACCGAGAGGCTGAGTGTCAAAATGTTCTCGTCAATATTTCCAGTCTCTGACACCTCGTTAAGATGCTTCTTGATGAGAATGGATCCCTTGAGGGTGCATCGAGTTGTCTTGCGAGGGGCGCCATTCTCGTCCCACTGCTGCGCCATTTGAGGCGGAATCTTCTTCTCCTTGACGCAGATAAGCATCTCGGCAAAAAGGAAGCACTCCAGCTCCTGCCACGAGACTTTATCTTTACCCACTCTCAGGGTGCCATAGAGTCTAAGCTTGCCGAATCTGTAAAGCTGTTAGTTATCGGATTCCAATCGGCGGTTGAGCTGTCTAAAAACGCAGCGCCACCACTAACCTGCTAAAGTCTAAGCCGTGCCAGTTGTCGACACGGTTGCGAAGACTATCGGTCATCTCCTCCAAGACTTCTGACGATTCATAAGGATAGAAGCGGGGGGCACTTCGCGCAGGCGAAGGTGGCCGGCCATAGGCCTCCTCGGCACGGTTGACCACAGGAGGCGGTTGAGGAGCTGGTGCTCCCAAATCTTCCGGATCCGGCCTCCACTTGTTGTCAGGCACCTCGACAGTGACAAGGCAAGTGAGAGTCTGTTGCTGGCGAGATCTGTTGAGGGTCGGGAATTCTGACCGCACCGTCACGATCGGTGCTGGGATGGGATTTCGGGTGATGCCACGAGGGCTAGCAGGTGTTGTCTCCATGGCCTGAACGTCGTAGTCGTGGCGCCTGGGTGGTCCGCTCTGTGTCGTCTCGGGATATCCTCCAGATGATGCAACTCCTGTAGCCTCGCTATCGCTACGGGCGTGACGTGAGGGACCGTAACGCTCTGAAAGAGGAGCCTCTCGGCTGTCTCTCAAGCTACCTCGAGTAACGCTATCACGGCCACCGTGTTGTTGTTGTTGTTGCTGTTGTTGCTGCTGCTGCTGTTGCTGCATATGGCGTCTTTGGTTGCTCTCAAGACTGGATGGTCGAGCTGTCTGAGTATCCCAAGGGGTTGCTGTCGGGGTCGGTGTCATATTAGACCTCGAGTCACTGCCTGCCGAACGCACGATATTGCTAATTTTCTCTGTAATTGAATTAGCGCTTTGACAAAGCCTCGTCTGTGAGCGAGAGGCGTACCTATATCAATCACATTACCACCTCGGCTAGTGTCCAGATGCAACGGCGCATCGCATGAGGGGCAATATTGTGATTCAAATTCACGAATGAACTCGTAGAAGCATGCCTCATGAGAGACGTGTGAGCAGGAGAATTGCAGGATGCGCTCGCCTCTGAGAGTGTGTTCAAGCGGCTCCTCACACACTGCACACTCACTGCCCACAAAGGTGCGCTCTCGTCGCGAGCGACTTCGATCAGCGTTGGTAGCCATGACGTTGTTATCGATGCTTCCAACTCGACGCGAATTAGTGCTAATACCTGATCTCACTGAGCCAGCGGAAGAAGCTGAGCCCTGCCCTCGAAGAGATCTGGCGGTTATCGAATGTCCTGTGAGACCAGGTCAGTAAGGCATGGGATAATTGAGTTGGAATCGCATTGACTGGTTCGAACTCGAGCCAGCCAAGAAACCCAAAATGGTTGCCGTGCGACTTCCAAGCCTCTTACGCACCTTTTTCAGGATAGGTCGGTACTTCTGAGTAGGAGTTGGGGTCTGTGCCGGTTCGAGGTCTTCGGCTGCTCGATTTAGAGGATCGGGAGCCAACCAGGCCGAGATCGCGAAGGTTAGAGGCGATTGCCCTGTCGTCCTCCCGGTTTTTGCTTGAAGTGGTAGATGCGGCGTAGTCTTGGTTCTTGCGATGTCGGCGAAACATTTAAAATCGACACCTTTTGCCCAGGGTGTCGTCAGAAAGATTAGGGTGCAGGGTGAAGCAAGCGGTTTGCGTTCGACCAGTGGCGAGAAGCGATCGTTCCGAGTGGGACAAGAGAAAGATCGTGTTTCCTTTAATTACACGGTATCCAGCGGGACAGGCTGTGCATAATGCAAGATCCAGGACGGTGAGAAAAGATATCGATGGTGCGATCGTATTCGAGGAAAGATGAGATCAAGACTCGACTTCAGCGGGGAGCGGAAATGTCTGAGAATCCAGATTGGAAGAGCGTTGGGCGGGCGGTGCGATGAATGCGATGCGATGCGACTCAAGACGAGACCCTTGTCGGTAACTGCGCCGCTGAGATTCGGTGAATTGGAACGTCGGCTCGGCCGTTTCGAAACCCGTCAAGAGGGGGGAGAGAAGAGGAATTCGCAAACGAAACGGGGCCCGAAGCAATTATCAGTGACCGCCTGAGGGAATTGAGCGTCGAGCTGTGTCTTGTCGCTTGTGAGGATGCAGTCTGCGTGGGATGCCGTTGCTTTGCGATACGCCGGATTCCGATACTTTTGCTTTTTAGCAATGCGCGATGTGATGCTGACCCTGGATCGTCACTCACTTTAGGAAGTGACCCAGAGGCTCTGCTCCACTGACGGTAGAGGAAACAGCCACAATCGTCTCACCACGGCAGTCGTCAGACGATGTCGTTGCTTTTTGTCCTTGGAGGGCTCGTCCGATGAAGACGTTTGGCGGAGAGAAGAGAGACCGTCTTGGTTGTGGGTATAAGAGTTGTCGATTTTCCCTTTTCGCTAACGAGTTTTTTCTGTGTCGACGTGACTTCCTTTCTTTTTACTTTTCGTCCAATCCCACTTTCTTTCTAGCGGCAGGAAAGGGGGCAGCTAGTTGTCCTGGTTAAGGGCGGCTCTGCTTGAAGGAAAAGGGAGAGGGGGGGAAGGAAGGAAGGAAGGGAACGAGGGGAGAGAGCGGGAAGGCGAGATAAGGAAGAAACAAGATTATCAGCTCTTCACAGGAGCAAGAGCAAGAGCCAAAACCAGAGAAAGGTGTGGGCGTGGCGGGCCAGGGCGACTTTTAAGGAATCGGCTTGCTCTGGTCTGGTCTGGTCGTCCATGGATGGATGGGATGGATGGGATTTCATTTGCACCGTACGACCGGGCCATTAACCTTGACTAGCAGCAACCAAGGGCCCGCGGTGTGGTGCTAAGATGTTTGGTGCCAGGTACAGACGACAGGCAGCCCGGCAGCACGCAGGACGGAACGGAGCACATCCCCTTGGAAGCTTGGGTTGTTCTTCCATGGATGGGTCCAACGCTGCCACCACTTGACTTGAATTCGATGCCCCTTCTTTCTGGGGGGCCGCCCGCCGCCCAGCAGCCAGGTAGGTAGGTGCCTCACGCAGAACCATGAACAGGGATATATGGATGGCTGCTTTCGCTCGCGGTGGCCGGAGTGGGGCCCTCCATTAAGCGTACACGGGTCCCCCCTGCTCAGCTTCTAAAGGGTCCGGGCTCCGCGCAAGGGCCCCCCAGGGCTGCGCTCAGAGGCCGGCTCCACAGCACCCAGGGCTCCCGGCGCCCCCCCCCGGCGCCTCCCCGGCAATCCATCTCCAACGCTCCCTTTGGGTGGTGACAGAGAGAGGGCTTTCCCCCCCCGCCCCTTGGCTTTTCCCAGCGTTGAGGTTCCTTCCGTCGAGGCTGGCCCATTTCCAGCTGCCCGGAGTCCAGAATGTATTGGATGGACGGGAGCTTGCCGATGAGGCGACCCAGCCATGTCCAAATCACGTCTCTCTGTGGCAGAGCAGGGCGAATTCTCGGGGAAATGGGTTCTCTAGAAGGACTACATGTTCCGTATAGGGAAACTGTTAATTCTCTTGACTCGTCGGGGCATGTCACCCAGAGCGAACCAAAACCCTTCGGTCTTCAGGAGTGCAACCAAGGGCCAGGGCTTTGGAAGCCACCGCGGCCAGGAGAGGAGTCGTCCAGCACCAGCACCAGCACCCAAGCCTCCCATCGTCCAGGCTAGTGAGGGGTCCTGTCTGGAAAAGTCTCTTCTTCCTTGGGTCATGTACGTATCCGACATGCGCTGCCCTTGCCCGGTGCCACCGCGCAGTCAGTGCGCAAGTTGCTCGATGGCGTTTTGGCGGAGTCTTTCTTTGGGCTGGATGTCTGAGAGCGTTAGGTGCAGCGTCCGTCCGGGGGATGGATGGGTCTCTGCCCATCTCGATGCAGAAGGAGGGCTTTCCAGGGGTTCTGTTCTGTCTGGGCTTCCATCCTCTGCAACTCGGCCGGTACCTTTTCACGTGGCTTTCACGGGTCTTGAGCGATCATCACCACTGTGAGCGACAGTTCCAGCTACCAGGGTCGCATCCCCAGGGCATCTCTGACAAGCCCACCACACCACACACCACACACCCAAGTCGTCCTTGTTTGGCAAATGTGTATCGTTGCCGTGGCTGGCCTGGTGGGTAAGGGATCCAAACTCAATACCGGCGGCATTGAACCTGGCACACGCGAGAGAAACACCAAGCAGGGCAAACCAAACCAGGTGCCGCGCCGCTGTTGCATTCGCCTCACTCACTGGACGGTTTGCCTCCCTTTGTTGGTCCAACTCAGCTCACCGCGAAACAGAACAGTCAGTCACGCGCGTTGGCTCCGACTTAAAGCGCAGTCCAGAAGGTGGAATATCTCTCAGATCAACCCAGTCCAGGCCGTGCGAGCGAGGTTGCAGGTGATGCGGCCGACATCGTCAGCGGTCATTGGCGAGCCAAGTGTCTCTCCACCACGCACAGCAGGAATGCGTCTCACCTTTCAACTGCACGGAACACTCTACCTGGGGAACGGATACGTGACGGAGGGGTTGAGATTCATCCTTCAGAGCACGTACATGTATGTACGGAGTAGGCCGAGTTCAAGACTGACAGTCCAGCTCTCACTGTCGCTGTCGCTGTCGCCGTGAGCTAAGCACGGTCGTCGACTGACTGACTGCCTGTCCTTTCCTATCCTGACCCACGCTCGAGATCGACCACCGGCTCCTACGGGAGTGCCCTTCAGCATGGAGCTTCTTTCGAGAGACCCGCCAGCAAAAGATCCAGTGGTCCCCGCGTCAGAGATCTACTGAGCCATACGAGATGAGACTCAATGTGATGTATGACAGTTACCGAGTCAGCACGTTGCGCTGCTCTGCCCAACTCGCTGATCTCTGCACAGGGAAACGGTGCTACCTAATCTTAAAAAAAAAAAAAATTAAAAAAATCCGGATGAACAGTAACGATATTTGTTTTTTTAAATAGACGGGTCAGCATATAATGTTCAAACTATTGCTGCTGGGGCGAGTTGATATTGTTCCTTGATATGATCCATCACCAACGTCGGTGCATAGCCTAGCGGATATTGGCCAAACGATAATAGTCGATAGCAACAAGAAAACCCAGTTAGGGGTTTGACGATTCAACAAGCCCTGGGAAAAAGAAACAAGAGCCGGTCTGGAATTCTGGCCCTGGCGGCCAGCTGGTCTCTACCCAAGCAGACCCCTCAGGTTCGTCACATCCCCTGTCTGCGAGAGGGAGCACTCACTGATAGGATTGTCCACCAGGTGGCCACCGCGGCGACAAGCGACAACAGCTTCCGCAGCGCAACGGGGCGAAGCAGAACTGCTCAAACACTGACCTGTTGCCGAGACAGATTCCTCTCAGGCAAAAGTGGACGAGATGAGACAAGCCTGGGAGTATTTCAGGGGTTGCTTGTTTCTTGGTGCCGGATTTGTTTCTGTTCTGAAACCGAAAAGTCTCAAGCATCCATACCAAGGCACCCTTAAGACGGCGGCTTTAAGACAAGGGGCCGCCTCTGTCAACGGTCGGCAACCACCTCAACGGCGCCCGGAAAGCCATAGTGGTTTAGACCAAGACTCCAACGCCCACTAAAGCGGTTACATGACGGCATGGTCTGCCGCAAACGTAGCACAGAGGGCGACAAGCCTCTAGCCGGGCTGGTCCTCAAAACATATCGCCTCGCGTCCGCCGCGGTTGTAGCATGGCAGATGGCCATATAGCGCGCGTGTTAAGAGCATCGTCAACCAGACGGCGTCGTCCCACGTCCACCACTGACATCGATAGCGCCCCGTGGCCCCCTTGTCGCCCTTTGGTCAGGGTACATGACAAGAGAGTTGAAGGGGATGGAAGAAGCGATTGGCCGGGTAGTCTCCCCGGCATCCATCCGTGTTGGGTTGGGCTATCCTTGAGCCAGTGGTCGTGACTTGCAACGAGTAACGAAGAAGCAAGCAAGCATTTGCGTGGTCTTTGCTCTCTTGTGATACTATCAACGCCGGACCATCCAAGGAGAGCAGATTGGCAAAGAGAACTACAAGACTCGAAACCGATTGTCGTTTCTACCTCAAAGAGGCCCAAAGTAGCGACGAAAGGTCGAAACCGGACTGAAAGAATGCCGCTGTCCAAGTCAGTCAAGTCAAAGTCAAGATGAAGGGACGACTACCACCTGCCGTGACATTGGACCAGACCCAAACGGGGGGCTATCCCCAAAAGGGCATGTGGCGCAACACGGAACCCTTCCCTTCCAGGGCTTCCAGGGGAGAGTGCGGTTCTTAGTACCTTCCTTCCAATCCTGATTCGATCTAGCCCTTGAACCCCAGGAGCAGAATCCTCATCGGAAATGAATTGCAGCTTGGTTCCTTTCGCTAGCATAACCTTCTTGGGAGAGTCATGAGCTCACGGCTCTTCTCTTGATGCAATGCAACTGCCAGGCTCGAGGCGCGATTACGGCACGGATGAACTCTCACTCTCGGCTCTCGCTACACTCTATTACTGCGCATACTTCGCTAACAGCGCTTGGCTGACTACCTACACGCGAGGCGGCTGAACAAATAAGCGACCTTGTTTGTGTGTTTGTCTACCACACACACAGTGCATCCGAAATGCATTTGATGGTGTGCAGCGGTCAAGCCTAGAAGGGCTCGAGAACGGAATCGAAGCGTCTTGCCAGCAGCTGGCTTGCATATCGTCATCAAGCCTAGCGTCCTTCTTCAGTTGTTCCAGCGAATCTTCTGTGGATATCGCCCTTCCACGAGACGCCAGACGACACTGCGCTGCATGAAGAGCTGCCCAGTGTCTGCCAGACAACGAGGTCAGACGGGGCGAGCCGATGGGGCGACAACTGACACACAGACACACTTGCATACTGAGTGCGAGGAGCATGTGGTATGCAGTCAGGACCCCTGGAATCCTCCTTCGCCTCAGTTGAAGTCATCAGTCATCAGTCATCCATCCATCATCATCCATCTATCCATGGACATGAACCTCATCTTATCTCGGAGGAGGAGGTCCAGCACCATCTACACAGACCAGGTGCCGGTGATCTCGTTCGACTGCCGCTCTCTTTCACTAGTCATCCACGTTGTCGACCAGCCTGTCGCCCTGTACCGTCCTTCCACAGACATGAGGGGTTGCTGGGCCGTCAAGCAAGGTTATCCAGACATCCGTCCGAGCGCGCAGGCGGAGACGTCTCCCATGCCAGCGATAGCACAGGGCTTCATGCTGGGTATCCCATGCTAGCTCATCATCTAGCATGAATGATACCCGCCGTTATTATTACGGTGGTGGCCTTGCCTGTCATGACAGACGGCTCGCCTGTGCGAGATGATCACATCATCCACAAGATGGATTCCTGCCGGCGATGACATATGTCTTGTTCTGGGGAGGGGGGGCTGTCATGTCGGATTTACAGTGCTCGCAGGGCCCTTTTTGCCAGTGCCCTTTTTGCCAGTGCCCCTTTCTTGCCTCTTTCGAGAAGATTTCCAGGGTTCAGCTCCCCAAGCTCACTCAAAGTCTGGCGCCACGCAACCGTCAAGTTGCTGATGGCAAATTCGCCAGGCACTCCACGCCTACACATCTATCCCCGTGGCTTGACTTGACTTGGAGATGGCACGGACCTTTGGCCGCAGAAAACCTGCAGCACTTGCGCGTGGCTCCAAGGCCAAGTCTGGTGGGACTCCTGCAAGTTGGCTCGGGGATCATCAAGATGGCGCCCCGCCTCAGCCCGCTTCGCAGTCAAGGCGAATCATGGACCAAAGGCATACAACATCGGGCTCCCTCTTGAGCCTGCCAGGCCTCAAGAAGCACTATTCGCTCTTTTTACTCCGGCCAACTCACAGCTGCCTTTACTTTTTGCCATCGTGCAAGATACGATCTCTTTCTCCGTCCACATGGGTTCCTTGGCAAGCAAAAGCCGGCAGCACCAGGCGCCAGGTTCGGGAGGCCACCAGTGAGTGGTTACCGTTGTGGCTCTCCAGAGCTGAATTGCCCGATCGTTTGTGTTCTGCTACCGTTGCTTTTTGTCCGATCTCAGATTCCGCTGCCGGTACTGAGCCTGTGCAGTCAGCTTTTGATAACGTTTCCCAGACACTGTTTACAAATGCTGCCACAGTATTACGGGCAATGCAGCATCGACAACAATCACCATCAACCCTCAAACATTCGCTCAAAATCGCTTTTCGAATGGTCCTTTTGTCTCCTTATATGTGTCAAGTGTGTCTCGCACGTCCACTGACACCTGCTGTCACGTTAATTCCACGTGGCTGACTCGGTTCCATGCTGTGCTGCGCAGACTGGGACAGCCTCCCTTTTTTCTTCTTTTTTTTTTTATTCAACGGCCATTCCAGAAACCAAAATAGTTCAGCAACTTCCGAGTCCCCGAGACATTTGTTGGTGTCAAGTGGCTCAAGTGTGTGCCCTCATGCAGGTTGATCGCCAATGACAGTCGGGTCAGACAAAGTACAGATGCTAGATGTCCGAAACGCGAGTCAGGGCGTCCGGTGTAAATTGCCTGCGTCGATCTCCCGAGCTCAGCATATTTTATGCAGAAAGCATCAAGGACAGGCTTACCAGGTGATATCATTCCGTCGTCAATCAACTAGGTTTCATATCCTGTGCCCGGTGGCCGTGTGAGCAGAGTGGTTGGCTTCTGGCATTTGCGTTGGCCACGAAGCATGATGCATTCTACTTCCTGTCTCGTGTGGTGTTGGCTTTGTTGAGGTGGGATTCGTCATTCCATGTCACAGTTTCCTCGCCTCTTCGTCTCGCATGTTTGGATGAGGATTGGCAGATGACTATATGTGCCTTGTTATACATGGGCAGTTCCGGGGTCCTTGAGAACTATTGATTCGGACCCATCTCATATGCTACGGGCTTCTCGAGGACCCGGCGTTCCGCGCAGCTATGTGACGCCAGATCGTCCGGTCCTAGGACAACCAACCAGCACAGCACAGCCATTCTGCCGTCAGAGTTGACTGACTCTACGGTTGCTGTCAAAATTCAAGGCTGGGAAACTCGATATGTTCCTGACTCTAACCGTTTCATCCCTCCCCCTGACAAGGACTGGTGCTGCAGTACGAGGCCAGGGACCAGGGCAGTTAAAGACTGTCTTCAGCGTCTCAATTGGGTCACAACCCTAGAAGTCGACGACGGTCCACAGTAGCAAATCCACCTTTTGACGCGGGGAATTATGACTGCATTCGTTGATGATCCTTCTTCTCTGCTTCCTTCCTTGGACTTGTGAAGCAGCTGCAGGTCCAGATGACGGGACCGGGTCTGGTGTCTTCCGGTTCGTCGAAACTTTCCGGTGACGATTATCGCGTCGTCGTGCCTCCAACTAAGCTCGTGTCCGTCGGCACACACGCCAGTCCATCGACGGTCGCTCACCAAGAAAAAGGCCCCCACATGATCTCGGTAGACACGCGGCGATTCTCTGAGATTGTGGATATGGCAGCTATCATAATGTCAGTCTGCGGATCCGTGTTTTCGTTCTGCGTAACCACGGATGGATGGGTAATAGCCGTCGGCAATGGCAAGCTTGGCCCCTCGGGATCTCGTTCCCGTCATCAAGTAACTTGCCGTGAGCTACGGATAGACTGCTAATCAAAAGACCTCACCGTGATCCAGGTGATGGATTGTGTCGTTGGTCGTGTCCCGCCCACCCATTCGGTGATGGTACAGGGTAGGCGATATTCAATGAGATTCACTGGGAGCAACCTAGACATAACCTGGCTCATGCTTAGAATGTGTCAACTACACACAAAGGCTGCTATCATAAAGCTTCGGTTGTGGGTATATCTATCTATTCGTATGCACGTTTACTGGGGTCAGTCCTGCCGAAAACCTGTCATGGTATCGGCAATCAGCATGTTTGACTGCACTATGCATGAACAACAACGAATCAATATCTACCCAGTATCACATAGCCTACCACTCACTCGTGGCACATGGGACATGAATAATTGCAGCCGAGCAGTCACCAGAAAACAAACGTGCATATGCTATTCTAGTCCATCCAATATTAGGCCGTGCACATAGAAAACAACATCAACGCCAATGCAAAAAACCCCTCCCCTGCCACATCCATCCTTTTTACTTGACCAAGAACCCAGACCGCGGCTTTGCAGCGCTCCGATTCCTCTTGAGCAGCAGCTCCTTGGAACTCCTGGCATGCTTGCGCAGCTTGGGCGCCATGCTCTCGTCCACCTTTTTGGCCACGCGGTACACCGTCGATCCAACCCTCTCGTCCTTGGGTCCACGGTTCTGACGCGCTAAGGTCCTCTCCACGGCGGTGACACGACGCTTTCTCGGCCGTGCCACAGCCTGGTCGTCCTCACCTGCGCCCTCGTCTTCGCTCGACGAGTCTGTGAGGAACTCTGCGGGTAGCAGGTTGGGCATCTTGGCAGGCTGTCGCTTCTGGACTGCAGACTCGGTGGGCTCAGCTGGAGCGTTCTCAGAGGCCTTGGCATCATCTTCTAGCTTCTTGCGCTCCTCGGCTTGCTGCTTGAAGAGGGTATCCCTCTCCCGGCGCTTTCGCTTCTGCGCTGCAGCTTGTCTATCCAAATGTTAATGGCCATGGAATTGATCTGAAAAGCGAGGTTGGGACTCACTCTTGAGCAGCCTTCTGGGCAGCTTGGCTTGACTTTTTGATATCAGACGCCACCTTGGCTGTGGAAACAGCCTCGGGAGCCTCATCATCGCTGGACTCCTCCTCTTCCTCCTCCTCCTCCTTCTCAGGAGCCTGCACCGCGGGCTTTGAAGGCGCAGGAGCCGGGATTTCGTCGTCATCACCAAAGACCATCATGGTGCCCTTTGGCGGCGCCGAAGCAGGCTTTGCAGAATCGCCATCCTTTGCTCTGACGGGGAGTTTGTGCTGTATCTTGGAGTCGTCTGACGCTGAAGACTCGACTGGAGTCTTGACTGGAAGATCCTGATCGGACTTTCTCTTGCGGGTTTTTGCTGGTGCCATTGTTTGGTGTCGCTGACTGGTGAGCGCTCTGGTGAAGAAGGTATGCGACGAGAAGAGAGAGCTCCGTTGTCGATCTTCTGATTTTTATGTGACGTCGAAAATGAAACTAAAATGATCTCTTTGGATTGATTTTTTCAATATGAAGCGTGGCAATTCAGCGCCTCACTCAGAAAAGTTGTCGGGATTGGATGTTGAATCATGTATCAAGTTTTCCCTTTTCGATGCTCGAAAAAATTCAGAATGAGGTTGTTTTTCGGTGTGCTCTGCTCACCTTGTGGCTCCGCGAGACATGATTGGTTCGCTCACCTGTGGCTGGTTAAGATTGTGGCTGGTGTGCGATTCGACCTCATGCAACTCGACAACCTCACTGCCGAGTTGAGCAATTGGCAATTGACGAGTCCTAAAGGAGTTTCATCTGGAGAATTGTGAACTGGATATAATTGGTACTAATCAGCGGCCATGTCTCGTCACTTGAGGGCCCGCCAGCTCTGCTCACAGTTGCTGCGCTCTACCTCGAAGCCTCTGCTCGCAACAACGCAACCTTGTGGGTTGAAAGCCGTTGGCAGCAACTCATCCACCAATATCACACCGCTGCAGGCACATTCATATGCCACGCAACAAGCACCTCGGGCACCACGAGCGCCAAAAGCACCAGCAGCCAGACCATCCAACTCGGAACTCTTTAACATTTCAAGCGTCACACCTGGGGACATCAAGACAATCATTGAGATGACGGAGGGGACCTTTGACACATTGTCTCCAGAAGAATACCACAAGGTTGCTTTACTGTTTCAAGATGCCATCAAAAGGGGTCAATCTCCCTGGAATGTCAAGTTGTCAAAAGGTGAGCATCCTATGTTGATAGAACTCCATGGATGAACTAACAAGGTGTGTCCAGAGGATGACGTGCCAGCGCATGTTCTGCACGAACTGGGCTGCATCTTGAGATTGGCGACTAAACAATCCCAGCTGTTTGCTGGAGCCTTGTGGACAGCCGCGTCAAACATGGGCTACGCGCCGTCAACCATCTCCCTGGCGAGGGAGCTCATCGGGGGCGGCTTCTGGGGCAAAGCGCCACAATACAGAAACGTCGAGTCCCGCTTCAAGCAGATCGTGCAAGAAGGAAAGGACAGGAATGCCCTCACCGCCGAAGGCGAGAGGCTCTACAAGCTGGGCATGTATGACGCGGCGGTAAAGGTGCTACAGCGTGCCCTCGGCCCCGAGGACTCCGAGTTTGAGTGGAAGCACCACTGCCAACTGTGCCTCGGGAGATCATATATAAAGCTCGGGAAGACTTCTCAGGCGAAGGAGTTGCTAGAGGGGATTGAGGGGGCGGGCTCTGGAGAGGCGGCCGTCGAGCTTTCTCAACTGCTTCGAACGAGCGATCCTGAAAAGATGGAGCAGTATCTCTACACGGCTGGCGTTAATGGACGTTTAGAGGCATTTCGACAGCTTTCGGAGATTGAGTTTGAGAAGGAGATGAGGGAGATGGATATGGTGTCTAAGAAGGAGCATCATCTCTGGGCGATGGAGTGGTCTCGTCTGGCGGATGAAAGGGAGAAGATATGATGAGGCAATTTGACGGTTCCAGCACTGTACACTATTATCTGACTGCAATAGAGAGATGACTGCATCTAGGTACGGGCTATGGAGCAAAATGTCGTACTCAAATCTTTTGCTTCTTTGCAGCCTTCTCAGTACTATGCCTCCTCCCACTTCGTTTACCCACAGTCTCACCATCTCGATTCTCAAAAGAAGCTGTACCCTCCCCTTTCTCTTGAGCTTCATTCTGTTCTCTACCACCTTCATCATCATCTCCTCGGTCAGCGTGCTCTCCATCATCGCTCTCAATCTCGCCCTGTATCTCTCCACCATCCCCAGAAGGGAACAGCTCCCTCCAAGTCCCATCCAGAACCTTTTCGTCATTCCCATGGAGTCCAACTTTGTATGCCGTCTTCATGGCAGCAAGACATGCATCCCGTCTCTTTGAAAAGTCAAACATCGGCTTGGGATATGTCCCCTCTTGGATATCATTTAGGCCATCTCCCTTGACTCGGACGCCAGCCTTCTTCTGGTCGGGCAGAGGGGCCTTCCACGGCTCGTATATGTACTTGGCGTTCATGTTCTTCAGTTCAGGCACATAGCGGCGGATAAACTTGCCTTCTTTATCCCACTTCTGGCCGAATGAGACGGGACTGTAGCAACGAAAGTACTGGGAGAAGAAGGCTGTGCAGGACAACCACTGCCAGTTCCCAGCGTTGCAAGCAGGCTCGTGATCGATCAACCACTCTTCAAAGACCTCACAGCCGCGCTCCCAGTCAATGTAGCATCCACCTCTTGTGAGGAAGCACGCCACGGCGTGACGTCCAAGGTGATGAATCCAACCCTCCTCCTTCAGCTGCCTCATAAGAGCATCAATCCAGGGGAACCCCGTCATCCCCGTCTTCCACCTCTTGAACCAAACATCTGCCTCTTCAGAGTCGATGTGGTACTCTCCGGTGACAAGGCCCGTCTTCGGATCCCTCTTGGAGGGTAGATGCCAGGGGATGAAGCGGCAATACGGATTCTTGACAGTCTGCATGAAGACATCTCCCAGGGCTGCCTGGGCTGCAAAGTACATGTCCCTAAAGAGAAGCTGACCGATGAGACTCTCTGGCGGTGACGAAGCCCCTTTCCCATATGCGTCGACAACTTCTTTCACGCGCCAGTAGAACTCCCGCACAGAGAGTGCCCCAAAGTGTAAGAAGGGCGACAGGATAGTTGTAGACTGCGGCTCAAACTGTGCAGGACTTGTCTTTGGCTTCTCAAACTTGGCCGTGTATTTCTTGTCGGCAATGATCTTGTCGAGTGCCTCGAGAGCAAGAGTTTCACCTCCTTTGTGGGGAGTACTCGCTGGTGGGAAGCCCAGCTCTTCCATAGTCTCGATAGCAAAGTCTCCGTTTGGACCAGCTATCTCACTATACGTCTGATCCTTTTCTGTTCTCTGCTCCGAGTTGAAGTCTGGTTTTGTTTCGGGCTCCTCTTGCTCAAAGTCGACAGGCATCTCTCCAGGGTCTGGAAGATGCTTTGGAGCAGGTATCGGCTTACGAACCTCACCGAGTCTAGCACCAGCTTGTTGAAGCTGGGTTATTGACATTGCGGGTTTGCCACCGTGCTTCTCTACTATCTGGTCGCTATCCCAGAGTGTTCTTCCCGTGCGGACGATGACCTCGACGCCGACATCTTTAGCGGCCTGTGTGACAACGTCGTCCCGTTCACGGGCATAGCTGTCGGTGTCCTTCTCAAAGACGAGATGAGTGACTTTCCAGGCCTTGAAGAGCTTTGGGAAGAGGGTCTGTGGAGCTTCTCTGAGGACAAAGAGCTTCGACTTTGGGTTCAGCTTGGTGATGGACTTGGAGAGGTCATTCTGGCAGTCAAGTCTACGCCAAGTCAGTCCACGAGTTGAAGACAGCAAGATAATCTCCCCATAACTCACAGAAACTGCCATCTATTTAGTCCTCCACGCGCTCGATAGACATAATGAGGATCCCACGTAAAGATGGGCCAGAGCACAGCCGGGTCGAGGTCAAGGGCGGCCTTGAGAGCTGGTGAGTCGTGCAGCCGCAGATCAGTGCGGAACCAGTAGATGACGCGGGGCTTCCCCATTGTGAAAGTCACAGTTTTCCATGACTGATGGAAAAAGTAGGAGTCAAGGCTTGCTGAGATCTCGTGGTGTTGGTTTTTTTTTACAATTACAGAGTCAATGATGTCAACAACTTGTTAGTGTCCCAGCCACCGGGCTTTGAGATGGATCTGAGACAGACAATTAAACTACATCCACGAGATTTCTACATGTTTTTACCAACTATGATGAATAATTCTCCTAAAGAGCCTACCCAAGCTTTGTCTCTTCTGATTGTAAAGGACGTCTCACAGTCTCTGGTGAGGCGTGAGTGTGCCATGTCGCATGCCGCACAAGACGGGCAGTATGTTTGTCCTGCACACTCAATCTGGGGTTACCTCCACATACAATCATGTGACAATTGTTTTGAATAACAAATACCTCTGAATATTCGGACATTAACAGATGGTAGGAAGAGTTCCCACAGAGAATGCTACTCTCAACAACGAACCGACCATCCAACTTGGCAAGAGTTGTATCGGTCCGGCCACTATAGTCCATATTATGGATAGTTTCAGGCGGGTCGTTCTTTCGGTGGCATATAAGAAGAGAACCTATAGATGATGCTAATCACATACCCTGCACGTAGCAACCGCCAGGCCTGACGGTCTTTGTCGAACAAAATCATGATCTGACCTAAGGCTCCGATCCAAAAAGTACGTGATCTGAAGAAAGTCATGGTATATGGCTATTCAGGGAACCGTCTCGATATTTTCCCCGGTCAGTTGATCATATATATTCTACATTTTGTTGTTCGACATTTATCTGCCACCGCCAGACAAGGGTTCAAAGATGAACTGTTCTCGGACGCAACCCTATTTTTACCAATGCGCCTTCTAGAGTGGCATTGGAATAATCTAGTCTTCTCGGGGTTGTCTCTGATGAATTGTCACAGTAGCGCCAGACCGGACCCCCTATATTACGCGGTGAGTATGTGCTGGGGTTTCAGGTGGTCCCTGAGTACAACGTCTGCGATGGCCAGATACTACTACAGGGTGCTTGCTTCTTGACATTTCCCCTGTTTGACTTTTACTATGAGCTGTGTTATATTTGCTATTTGGCCAATGCGACGTCGCCCGGAGTTCTTGACTCGTACTTGATGGTGCAGGGATTCTGGCCACTGGGTCTCGGGATGAAGCGCTGGAGAGTCGGGAGGATGTGATTTGTTTGCGATAATCATTTACACTGAACACAAAGACGGCTTGGTAGGCTGCCGTCTTGGGTAGGTAAGTAAGTGTCACATCATTGACTGAACTCAACCCAAGCAACAGACTGACAAGAGGGCACAACCGCCATCTGTTTGTCCAACCTGTATCATCTATCTAGAAACCTCTTATTAATCGATCAACAGGTTACAGCCCATCATCCCCTTAACCCACGTGCCCCGCGAAAAAAAAAAAAGAAAAAAAAAAAAAAAAAAAAAAAAAAAAAACACAAAAAAAAAAAAAAAAAAAAAAAAAGCAATTACGCCATGTCTGCAGTTACCCGTTGGCTCATGTGGTCAAATATGACAGCCTGCCACATGCCTTGGAGGGTGTCACGTGATGACACTAGGCTCCATTACGAAGTCACAGAAACCGCGCCTTCCCCTCAGCGAGGCTTCGCCGAGGAACACATAGCTAACATTAATAATACACATCGTTACATTCGACACATGTAGGCTCTTAATGAGGCTTAGGCGAGTCATGAAATTATGACATAGCTATCCCTTGAGTTGTGTTGAACCTCCCCCCAGGTCACAGCAGGGGTGAGCAGCCAATTAAAACGCATCGGATCAAAGGCACCTAATTCCCCACGTATTTAATCCTATGATAGAAGTGCCAGCAATCTTTCTAGTTACATATTGCTACATTATACCACCCACATAAGTGGTGATCAATGACGCAACGTGTGGTTCCCCTCATGTACCTTGTTGATGACAGGGGTAGTGTGGGGCACGGTACGGCCGGGAGGTCCTCGACAATTGAAGGGATAGGTATCCCACACAATATTGATCCACTACACCAAGAACTATCAGGCTGCAATTATGACGGAAGGGCCTCCTTTCCCGGACCTAATACTTCATCAGGGTGCATGCCTTGATCAACTCAAAGAAGGCCATTTGATCATTGGCCACCGCTCGGACCCCCCTTAGATGTAGCATGGCTGGTTGCTTCCACTGAACGACAAGTCTGATGTCAGGATTATTGACGCCCATACCCATGGCATCTGTAGCCAAGATAATGCGGTGTCTTGAGCTATCTTAGGCTCTTTGACAGTCAGGCTTCACAAATTCCTGCGAGATTGAGGTCTTATCAAAGTCTGCAAGCTCTGAGTGATATGCCTGGATTGCATTCCTTGCTGCCGTCTTGGAACAACCGGCCCTCATCAAAGCTGCCGTCAACAGAGCTCCTGCCGCCTCTAGCTCTGCAATGGAGTCAAAATACACCACAGTTTTGCAGATCTTCATGCAACACTGCCTGCTGTTGAATCCGTGGCCGAGCTGACCGTTCGACGGCTCCCTGATACCGAGAGAGATCAACCGTGCTGCACCCTGAATGTCCCCAAGAGCAAGAGCAGCACGAGCCTGGTTCAAGCTATACTCTACAACTGCATCCTTCACAGCCTGCTCTACCGGCTTGATCAGGAACTCAAGATCTTTGAAAGTGGCAGGAGGATGCTCTACCTGCTTCAACGAAATAAAAATATCAGGGCGATCAACAGAGCTACGCTGGATGTAGACGTTTGCGTCAAATCCACACAACTCACGCACCTTGGCCAAGGTTTGAGGATCCAGAGTTGCAGAGCATGCTAACCACGGCACAGTGCCAGGAATGAGGCTCCTCAGCACAACCAGCTGGCTGTAATGCTTCCTGAATGACTCACCCCATTCCCACACAACATGTGCCTCATCTATGGCTACAAGTACAAGCTTGCTTCGGAAGGTTGGATCGTTGAGTATGACTTTGAATCTTGCAGACAGTACAATCTCAGGACCGACGAGGACGTGAGTATAGTCGCCTCTCTTGATACTGTCAAGCAACGTTTTTGAGTTTGTGCCTGCATTCAGGATGCATGGCTTGCAGCCTGGAATGCGAGATATTGCGGCAGCCTACATAAATGATATAGCTTCCTGTGGCAGATGGCATGTCACTAACCTGATCTTCTTGCAGAAGCATCAACGGCATGATCATGATGCAGATCCCTCCAGTCAGTACTGGCACAGCCTGAAAGACAGCGCTCTTGCCCCATCCAGTGGGTGCAATCAAAATCAAGTCATCCTTTTCGACTACAAGCCTGCGAATTGCCTGGACCTGACCCCCGCGCGGTCTGAATCCCACGATGCATTCAATTTTGGAACTCAACTGCACGTCATCCATCGTGAGACGCCCCCCAGATCATGCCTATAAAAGACCACACAATATTCCTTTGACAGACACTCTAGCTACCTCAGCTTTCAATACAACTTGACTACTCAAGAATACTTCTTAATATTATCAGACGTGATCCGCCACCCTACGCTTAGTACGTCACGCCCCGTTACAACTGCCAACATAAACCAATTCGGTTACGGTTTACTACGTTGGGAATCTCGACCGTCACAGGCTGCTTCGGTAATTGAAGTCGGAGAAGAAATCGTACTACCTCAGCGCACCACCCGGTCGGGGAGGCTGGTAAAAAGGCCTAAAAGTCAATAGACACATCAATTGTAAGTTTACACCAAGCAGTCGCATTCAAATAACTTTCATTCTAGTCAAACTGCATGTAAATGAAAGTGTTGAGTTTTGGTGGGGGGTTGTCGGAAAGGTAGTAGTGGATGATGCTTAGGCCTTCCGACCACAATCTCAAAGAACATATATCCAACACACTATTAGTATTAAAACCTAATGCTATATAACACCGTAATCTTGGTTTTATTAACCTTCTGTGACTGCAGGTTGAGCAGGTGAGGTTGAAGTATCCTTAAAACCCCTACCTGCAGAGCAGATTGCTATTATACAAGTGTCTCCCCGCTCACTGCGGTGTTGGTATAGAGTCAGGAGCAGGCTCTATTATACAGTCGGTCACACTAGAATCGTTCTCAGCGGGTACATGATTGAAACTACTATTCATGACCCGCCGCTTTTGGTAGACCTCCTCTTGACAGAATGCCACTCCATACCGAGAGATGCTACCAGCGTCATGCAAGCAAGTCCAAGCGAAACGTAAAAGGCACGTCCCAACGCCCCAACGTAGATCAAGGACGAATTAGAATCTTCTCCGAGGGTCTGGGAGGCGTCAGTGTTCCTTTCGGGATCACCAGAAGTCTTCTGACCGAGGCCACCCGTGATGAAGCCAGAAGGCAGGCTGCCCGCAAAGATTGTGTGCGCCGTGGCAACAAAGATGGCTGGCCCCAAGGCTTGTGCGAGCTGGATGATAGAGATGCCAATCTGTGAGTCGCTGTCAGAGAAGATGGCCTGGATGCCCACCTGAGGACCCTGGAAACCAATCCCAGTCCCAAAGCCGAGCAGTGCTTGATAAATGAGTAGTTTCCATGTTGCCGGCTTCTTGGTGATGGTGGTGAGGAGTCCAGTTGCGACAGGAGTTAAGAGACCATTAAAGACCATGAAATAATTTGGATATCCAACATAATACGTCAGAAATCCAGCTAGGGGAACAGATATAATTAAACCAACTCCCAAGGGAAGCATAAGGATCCCCGAAGTGGTCGCCGACGCCCCTTGGACGGTTTGGAAATAGGTCGGCAACTGGCACACGCGTTTAGCTCAGTCGAGAAAAGAGTCGATCTTGAAGTACCCACGTAATATTCAATCACGGACAAAGCTCCGTTGTTGCATGCGGCAAACAAAAACCCGCACAGCACGCTCCTCCTTAACAGTATCCGTGTAGGCATGGTAGCCTTGTCACCGAGTCGGATCTGCAACACAGCGTAGACCAACACAAGGCTCACGGCCAATGCTAGCGGAAGTAGGACACGCCAGTCTGTCCAGCGATACTGGCTTCCACCCCATTGCAATGTTAATATCAAGCACGTAAAGGCCGGGATAAAGACAGCCGTGCTGTACAGTTCCACCTTTCGCAGAAGAGTTGAGAAGCTCAGGCCACCCAGGATTCCCTCGGCCGGTAGATCAAGGAAAACAAGTACAAGAGCAAAGGCAGCGGCCAGAAATGGGAGTTCGATGTAGAAGCACCATGACCAATTCAATTTGTCAACCAGAACGCCTCCGACCATGGGGGCAGCCAGTGAAGCCACAGCTTCGGTGGCAGCACCAATGCCGGCATACTTTGACCGGCTTCTCAGAGGCGTCAGTTGGATAATGATGCTACAGGGGCAGTTGTCAGTTTGTGGGCAGGACTCGAGGACTAATCAAGATGAGGCGGAACGAACGCAAAAGCCCCGGATGTTACCCCGGCCGTTGCGAGACCGGTGATGGCTCTCCCAAGAATGAAAATAGAGGAGCTCTTGGAGAGCGCGCTCAGCAGTGCCCCGGCCATGAAGATGGTTAGGCTTGTGAGAACAAGTAGTTTTGCGGGTATTAAGCTGTAAAGTTTTCCATAAATCGGCTGGAAAGACCCGGAAATGAGTCGACTGAGAGTTACCAAGTCAGTCTTGGACCTAATATTGTAGAGTCTTTTCGTTAAACTTACTAAATTGACAAGTACCACCCAATATCAGCCACGGTTCCAAGCTGAACGATCAGACTTGGGATAGTGATGGCCAAGATTGTGCTATCCTGGGAGAGGTCAGATTCTTGTACAACGGGAGAACGCGACAATGTCAAGGGGAACTCACTAAACCGATGACGGTGAATATCAGATAGGTGGCAAGCATAGGAATCGCAAACTTGAGCCCACGCGGATATGAGTCTGGGTGTACCCCTTCTTGTGGAGAGACTGAAATTGCGTCCACAGCATCATCGCCCAGCTCGGTTGATGAAGATTGAAGGTGAGCGTCGGCCTTGCTTGGGTCTGTCATTTTTGCTGTTTGTATCGTCACAGCTCGGCAGCTCATAGCGGAAGGTGCTGGTGATTTATGGCTTCAAGTTTTGAACCCAAGGAACTGTGTAGAAACGCTGATATGAGCCCCCCTAAGTGGCGAGATAATGGACGCATTCGGTTGCCTAGGAACTTTGTACGCCTGCAGGGCGGCGCTCGATGGCGTTGACCCCACTTAATGCTATCACCATGCATTTGTAGGGCGTGCCATGACACCTTCCCCTACTTTTGATACAGGCATGACCATCCGATCTCAAAAGTAGAAGGTGGACATGAAAAATTTGCGTATAATTCGACTGAGGCGCCGCCGTTCGTGCTCTCAGTCTCAATCTCAGGGTTTCAACTTTTCGTCACGTCATTTCTCAACCTAGCAATGTCGGCCAAGATCACCACCCCGCTCGGAGAAGCCGTGCCTCCTGCGCCTCGACACTCGGTCACTGTCCACATGGGTGGCTGGGATACTGTCGAAAGGTATGGTTCCGACTCATCCACCGTCATTCCACACTTCAAGAATGCCTACCCGCGGATGAAGCCTCATCGCGATATTGTTCAAGTAAGCTGATGGATCACTGCCATGGAGAATGTATGTATTCTGACCACCTTCTAGCTTTCTGCCGCCGTCCTCGAGCATATCAAGGCCGCAGAAGCAGACTGTTTGCTTTTCTCATCTTTCCAGTCCGCCCAGGAGTGTGTCGACTTTGCAACCTCGGACAAGAGAGACAACGGACATGGCATGCAGCCCGTTCTCGCCGAGTTGATGTCGATCCGAGCCTTCGTGGCCAAGGATGTCTTCTACGCTGTTGTCTTTCCGTCGGAACACAAAACTGTCGTTTCCAAGTTCTGGAGCACACCAGGAGCCGGCATCTCGTCTCGTTTTGCCGAGGCCAATCTCGAGGTCATACATGAACTAAAGGAGGTTTCAATATCTACCACCAAAAACCTGGACATGGCTCGCCTAGCCTTTGATTCTCCAGTCCACCAGACCATCCGGGAGAGAATCGTGTTCTACCTTGACAGAGAGTCTAGAGATCCTGACCGAGCCCCGAGGCCAACTGAAAACGACGTCTATCTCTATCAGACAGGCATGGCCTCCATTTACAGGCCGCACCGTTACATGCTTGATCTCTATAATGGCACGACTGTTCTTTTTGGAATGGCCTTTATGAACACCCTCAACGTTTTTGAAGACTATGGCCCAGGGTTCAAGTTTTTCGGCCACGGCTCGGATGATGACCTCGTCCAACTTGAGGCGCTCCTTGAGGACAGTCGCGCTCGCGGCAACAAAGTCCAGGCCATCTGGGCCGAGTTCCCAGCCAACCCACTCCTCGTCACGCCCAACATCATGCGGCTCCGAGAGCTCGCAACCGAGTATGATGTTGCCCTCGGCATAGATGACACCATTGGGAGCTGGGCCAACATTGACGTTACCGGCCTGGTCGACATTCTCGTCACCTCGGTGACCAAATCTTTCAACGGTTATGCAGATGTGATTGCTGGCTGTGCCATCCTTAATCCATCCTCGCCGAAATATGCCGAGCTGAAACCCTTGTTTGACAAGAACTATACTCCAGAGCTCTACGTTGCCGATGCTGAAACCATCGAGAAAAACAGTCGTGACTACTTGTCTCGAACGGTTCGCTTGAATGCAAACGCATCCGCCATCGTGGATTATCTACAATCTTGCTCCGAGGATCCGACAAGTGCCGTCCATAAAGTCCACTACCCGTCGGTAAACTCTTCCGGCAAGTACTACGAGAGCGTCATGCGCCCTGCCACCGCAGACTTTACGCCAGGATACGGATGTCTGTTTAGCGTGGAAATGGTCGACATGCCTACCACGCAGGCCTTCTACGAGAACCTCAATGTGCACAAGAGCGTTCACCTCGGGGCTCCTTTCACGCTGGCATTCGCGTATACAATGTGTACCTACAAGAAGAATCTCTCCTGGGCTGCTGAGAACGGGTTGTTGCCGACGCAGATAAGGATCAGTGCGGGTCTGGAGGATACGGAAGTGTTGCTTGAAGACTTTAGGATAGCTGTAGAGTCGGCCAACAGGCAAAAGCAGTTGTCGGAATCTTGATCATGGCGCACTGGAAGGCCAGGAACGCTCTTCAAGACATGTAGTTTGAGTAACTGTAATAGTTGATTTTCATCCCGGTTTTCGTATTTGATTGGACGGATGATAGGCTGTAGTTCTTGCAGTTATCGCCACAGTGACTCTGCCCTTTTCTCCGTCTCTTCGTGCTTTCATCTGTCTTCTCCATCTTAGATGCCAGTCGGCGGAGACAGTTGGATGGCAAACTCGCTACGCCGGGTTCCTCGTGCCACCAAGAAACCATCGAGGACGGACCTTGACCGCCGGAATCGATCGAGGTGAGTTAACAACAAACTTCTCTCTTAGTGGCCCGGTAGTACAGTATCTCGTAGGGCGTTTAGTGACATCTCCTCAAGGGCCCACCAAGGCGTTGACAGGGAACCAAGTGACACGAAAAGTGGGCCGGGACCGTAACGTCTCGTTTCTAGTAACCTCGTCGATTATATTAGACCACCCCTACGATTCCATCGTTGTGATGACAGCATCTACTTCGGGTACTGTATCCTATCCGTGCTTATAATCAGAATCCCATCAAGTGCCGAATCGGTGTCCCGACAGACAACTTACGTCATGGCCCAACCGCAGCGCCTCCTCTCCCACTTTGCCAACCGGTATGTCCAGCCTTGCGATTCTGTCCCTCGGGGGTTTGCCGCTGATTACAGACGAATTGGTTTCAGCGACGGCAGCGTTAGCCAGAAATCTGGATGGGTCGAACTATGGGACAGTGACGAGAGCGATCTGTGGGATCGGGGAACCCCGTCTGCTGCCCTGATCGACTGGATCGAGTCACGCCCAGCACAGCTAAACCAGTCTACCAACAGACGCCGGTTGAGGGCCCTGGTACCCGTATGTTCCCCCAAGCACATCTCCGAGCGGCACAGCTGATGCGGGTTTCACAGGGCTGCGGCAAAGGCTACGACGTCGTCATGCTCGCGCTGCACGGGTTCGACGTCATTGGGCTTGAGCTCTCTCCCAAGGGCGCCCAAGTGGCCAGAGCGTACGCCGAAAGCGAGCTATCCGACCCCCACGAGTACAACTATGGCGACCCAGAGGCTGTCTTGGTCGACGGCCCGGGTAGCGTCACAATCCTGTCGGGCGACTTCTTTGACAGTTCCTGGGCCGAAGCCAAGTTTGACCTCATTTACGATTACACGGTACGTGCACCACCCGACCCAGCAGCAGCCACTCATTAATGCCGGGCAACTTCCACAGTTCCTATGTGCCCTCCACCCAGACATGCGAAAAGACTGGGCTCGCCGGATGACGGAGCTTCTCGACCCCGCGGGCGTCCTGGTATGCCTCGAGTTTCCTCTCTTCAAGAACCCGGACGAGCCTGGCCCGCCATGGCCTCTGCAGGGGGTCTACTGGAACCTCCTTGCAGAAGGAGGCGATGGTAAATTGATTGATAGCGATCAGAAGGCCGATCAATCTACAAATGGACTCCTAGAGAGGGTGGACCACTTTAAGCCTGCTCGCTCGTACCCTAACGGCAAAGGGACAGATATGGTCGCCATTTGGTGTTGGAAGCAAGCGGATGCTCGCGTGGAGGAAATCCCCTGATTCAGGGGTGGCTAGCTAGTAAAATACCTGTCATCTTACTTGTAACACGGTCGTCTTTCTAGACGATCCCAGAGTCTGGGTCGAACAACAATGCCATATCCAAGAGATCGTCGTCCAAACTTGTGACCTCTCGCCCATATGAGTTCTCGTCGATAGACAGCCCGATGTCAGCAACACCACATCCGGCCCCTTGCTGAGTGGCCTCCCAGAGGCCGGGCACCATGTCGCAGCCGCTGACGTCGCCAACTTGACAAGAAGGATCGGGAACCGGCATTTGGCAGAGCTGGCTGAACTCGGCCAGGCACTCCGGCGTCTGCCAGGACCACGGTACAATTGCCGTAGTCCCATCAGTAGGCAGGCTGCTAAGATGGTGATGAAACACGGCTTCATCACAGCCTGCCGCTTGTTGTAGCCTTTCCATGGTAAAAGGACCAGGATCTGATGGCCTGCCGCAAGAGTTCTTCTCGATCGCGCCCAGATCGGTATTTCCAGCTTGAGCCGGACCACCAAGTTCGCCAGAAGCATGAAGACCCAGCCCATAACCAAGCTTGAACATGGCTAGCCACTGCGCGTTGTCTGCTGGCGTTTGGTTCCAGGGATCGTCGTCGTCGTACAAGATCAGACGGGCCTGTCGACGCAGTGCTTCATCTGAGAGGTCCAGGCTGTTCTCTCTTGCGATTCGAACGTAGTCGCCCAGGCGTGCTGTGAGAGACTCGAACGAGGTCGGTATTCGCTGAATTTCACAGGCCTCTCCTCCAGGTGGTGCGGCGGTCTTCTTAGTGGTGCCCTTCGAGGCGCTAAAGGGTTCTGGATCTGTAGTCTCGAGACCGATGAGGTAAGGAGGCATGGCGTTCTCGACGAGTAATGCGACTGATGGATCGAACCCGCGGCAACCACTCCAGTCTCTCATGTCGGCGCCGTCTCGAAAGTGGTCTGCAAGATGATCGTTGCGGTCGGGCCATGTCGTGAATCTTTCGCCACAGAACCCGCATCTCGACCGGATGTTCGCCTCCTTGGACCTCCAAGCCCCCATCGAGTCTGTAACTTCGTCCACTCCATGGGCAAGGCGGAGGTGTTGCCGTAAGTGATCTTTTCGAAGGAAGGTTCTGGCGCTGAGAGGCTTACATAGGCATTTGGCTGCATGATGTGATTCCAGGTGAGCCTCTGTGGGATCCTGCTCGTCACAAAACACACATCGGGCAACATCCTCGGCAGGATCGTGGTGCCTCGGGCCTAGGAGAAGGCACGTCCATTTCTCGAGCACAAGATGGAGCGAACCCTCATGACGGGCCCAGTCGTACCTAGATTTGAATGTGTCTGTGCAGAATGTGCATTGGTAGGGCCGGCCATCTCTGTCTTCGTTCCCGTTGCGTCGTGCCTGACGACGACGGGTTGACTTGGCCTCTCGGCGCCGTTTCTTTCGCCATGGAGAAATTTCGTGGTTGGAAAAGCCGTCCGACCCGGAGGTGGAGCTGTAGCAGGCTGAGGAAGCGCAAGAACCGTCCGAACTGGAAAAGCCAAAGGAGCTCCATGAGGCGGGGGCAGCATAGCTCCCCGATGATAGTATGCCGAGTAGAAGATCGTCAGAGTTCTGTTGAGCAACCTGTGCGATGGCTTGCAAAGACACGGGTTCCTCTTCGGGGGGAGTGTGTCGCCAGCGGTCCAACGGCGTCATGCTGTCCCATTGACTCGAGTCAAGGCCACTTGGTGCTGGCACTGGCATTGGCGCCGACCGAGTAACAGAAGGTAGGGTTGGAAGTGAGCTCGACAACCCCCCAGATGCCAGCTTGGGCCCGTTCCGCCTGCGGGCGTTCACAAACCAAGTCGTGACTTGCTTCACGGACATGCCAGTTTGGTGACTCAGATGTTCCTTCTCAGCTTGGTCGGGATATGGCCAGGCTGCATGGGAGGTGAACCACTGCTTGAGAATCTTGGTGGAAGACCGGCGATGTCGGGAGACAGGTCTCTGAGCCCTTGTAGTCTTATCATCTTGTCTTCTTGCGTCAGCGGGACGGTCGCTCGTAGAATCGTCGTTCATCTAGACAATGGTTATGAGAGGTCGGGAGTGATACAAGCAGAAGCCAGATGGGGCGGGGCACTGGGTTCACCGCCCCAAGTAGCGACCAACTTTGGACAAGGATTATTCATCCTTGTCTTGATTGAGAAGCCGTCGGATAATACATAATCCTATTCCACTCTCAGCCATTGACGAAACTGGTCCGTGCGGAGGATAGGTAGGAAAGGGCGGTCAATAGGCGGACGGGTACCCGTCCTTCTAAAATGGGACGGGTCCCGTCCCTATTGCCATATCCGGTATAGCTCGCTCCGCTATCGGTCTCTCTCGCGCGTCGTCTCGAATGCCGCGTTCTACTGCACTCGCTGCTGATCGTGTCGAGAGTACGGCCTTACGACGACTGCTTCGCTATGAGCTTCAACCAATCTCAAAGTCCGACAACGTTTCCTGTCGATTGTCTCCCTCCTGAAGGCGAATATGAGTCACGGGAGGCGCTATTCGAGGCAATCAACGCCTGGGCAGCGACCAAGGGCTACGCGTTCATAACTGGAAGGTCAAACAAGGAGAAAACCGGCAGGAGGACGATCACGTACATGTGTGATCGTCGCCGTAACCACCCAATCGTTTCGCGAGAACGCCGACGTAAGACGATAACTCGAACGATAGGCTGCGAGTTCTCTGTACTGGCGAAGGAGAATAAAGATGGAAGTACCTGGACTCTGCGGCACCGTTCTGACAGCCGATTCTCACTACACAACCATAAACCAAGCCAAGACACTACTGCATACCCAGTACTTCGAATAATATCTAAGGAGCACCTGTCCTAACTGACTGGCCTTGCTAACGCTGGGATAGCCCCTAAAGAAATTAGAACGTATATGCGGCAGAATACTAATACGATAGCAACACAGCAGGATATCTATAATCGTATCGCAGATGCTAGACGAGAAGTCTGTCAAGGATAAAGCAGCATTAATGCATTTGCCGATTAGCTATTTAGAGAAGGATTTTAGAGTCAATTCTAAACCAGTCTAGACGGCCGAGTCAAAGCTGTTCTATTTGCGCATCCCGATTCAGTGGCATACCTATAGGCATATCCGGATGTCTTGATCTTAGACTGCACCTATAAAACCAATAAATACGGCATGCCGCTTTTGGACTTAATCGGTGTCGACTCCTATTAATGTTCGTTCTGTGTCGCGTTTGCTTTCCTGGGTGGGGAATGTGAAGAAGACTATTTTTGGGCGTTAGATCGATTCCGATCGCTATGCGAAAACCATAGGATTAGGCATCCCTCTATCATATTGACTAATCGCTGCCTAGCGTGTATGAATGCAGTCGATACTTGCTTCCCATCATTAAGGCCGCTGCTATGTCTCTGGCATGCTAATAAGGCAGTTCTCCGCTACTATTAGCCGAGATTTATACGCCAGGCTCAAAGGGATAACCCGGGAATCGAGGCTTGGAATGAGTTTTACGGCCATTGGCATTCGATTATTAAGTCGCCGAATAAATAAACTTTCTACGAACGTGTGTCCGAGTTCGAGAGGAAATATCTTCCGGATTATATTGAAGAAGTCAGATATATTAAAGCAAACTGGCTTGATTAATACAAGGAGAAGCTGGTAAAGGCATGGGTCAATTAATACCCCCACTTTGATAACGTCGTTACTTTAAGGGTTGAAGGCATATACTGGCTGCTTAAGAGCCACCTTAAAGTATCTATATTGGACTTGTTCGAAGCTTGGCGATCGATTAAGTATGCATTGCTCAATCAACTGGCCGAGCTGAAGGCCAACTAAGCCAAGCAGAAGATCCGGACACCTATTGAACTCTCTGGTACCCTCTATGGTATAGTACGTGGTTGGGTGTCTTATGAAGCCTTGCGAAAAGTTAAGCAGCAACGAAAGCTTTTATTGCATGAAGGCTCTACTCCTTTGCCGGACTATATTGGTTCCTTCTCACGATCATAAGGGCTACCCTGTGCTCACAAGCTGGAGAGTTTATTAGTTCGAGACCAGGCACTACAACTCGAAGATTTCCATACGCACTGGCACTTGACTCGAAAAGGTAGTCGACGACCCCTCTTAGAACCCCGCCAGCGAGTGGATTCAGAGCCTGCGGGTTCGTCCTTGCCGTTATCTAGTGTGAGAAGAGAACTTAGTGGCTTCGAAGTCATTGAGAACGCGAGGCCGATTCGAAACCCACCTTTATGCAGCAAATGCCATATACTAGGTCACACAAGAAGCTCGAAGGAGTGTCCGCTACGATACTCAGAACTAAGGGCATTGCCAGTTGTATCTTCAGACCAGCCGCAGGAGTGTTCGGAAAACTTTCGGTGGATATCATTTGCGACCCCTGAGGAACCAAGGCTGCCAGCGACGAAAACGTTCTACGAAATACAGTGGCAACCAATCACGACTTTGGAAACTTTCGAGTTTGAGCCGGAATTAGCTTGTCAAGACCTGCCATTCCAGTTTACTATCGAAACAGAGCAGGTGGACCGGCACACAACGACGCCAGAACCTCGACATACATCACCTACACCATCTATCTATAGACCACCTGTGTTGTCGCAGTTGACTTCAGGAGACTCAGCTCCAAACACAACTACACATCTGAGGTATGACGATCCACGAGCCATCCACCAGAGATACGTCAAGTCAAGAGAGGACTGGTATAAGGCTCAACCCCCCGGAACCTGGCTTGGCAATCGCCAGTGTCGAAAAGCAATGGGCTTGCCTGTAAGATACCCAAAAGCAAGCTACAGCTGGTGCCTTGATTATAAGCAGATGGGGAGGCGTTGCTAAACCACGACGGGTCTAAGAGAGTGGACTAAAGAAGAAATGATGGCTTACTTAGACTGGGACAGAGCAGAGATTGATCGCATCGAAGCATAAGTGGTTTAGGGGACCGAGAACGGAAAACTATTTACGAGCAGAAGAGGCATGGGCGAGCTCTGGGAGATGGCTTAGCGGGATATCGATGAATAAGAGGCCTTGTATTCTGCCGCGGAATAGGACGAAAGTTGTATTATAGTTCAGCTATAGCTTTAGAAAAGTTTAAAGTGGGTTTATACCTTGGATACATCAAGGCTATTGAAATTAAAGTCACCCATTTTCTTCTTTTTTTTAAAATAAAATAAAATAAAATAAAATAAAATTACCAGATTAATGGGACTTCAAGCAAAACCACTCAAAATAGTAGAATAGCACAGCGGGAAGCAATCCGATAGCGGAGCGAGCTATACCGGATATGGCAATTGGGACGGGACCCGTCCCATTTTAGAAGGACGGGTACCCGTCCGCCTATTGACCGCCCTCAGAAGACGGGAGCACAGGCCATCACGGGAGCCTTCCGGACAGTGTCGCGGGCGGTCGCGGAAGCAGAGTCCGGTGTCCAGACGGT
>JABCKD010000447.1:0-41953 GCA_013186415.1 Fusarium sp. NRRL 66088
GAATCCCCGCTGTTGTATGTTCCTTTTTTTGTTGTTCCGGAGATCTCTCACAGTGAAGCTCACACAACAAGCTATGATGGGATCACCTAGATCTTGGCCCGTGTTCATCGTACGCCAAAGCCCATTTTCTCATCCAACTGTTAAGCCGCGAGGCGGTTCTATTCAGTACATCACAAACCCCCCACTCGCGCTCAGACATTGACCAGTTATCCACCGACTTTCCTCAGACGCTAACCACGCGACGATTTGCGCAACATCATCCACGGATCCAAGTCTGTTTCCTGCTGGGGTTTGTGCTTTTTGCATCGTGATAATGTCTTGGGGAATGTTGTCCAACATCTCGCTCTGCACCGGCCCTGGGTTTACTGCATTGACAGTGTGTCCCTCCTCACCTAACTCCGCAGCCCAGCAGCGCGTCATGCCTTCCAGTGCCGCTTTGGATGAGCAATACAAAGAGAGGTCTTTAAATCCGTATCGTGCGCCGACAGAGGAAATGTTGATGATTCGGCCACCACCTGCAGAAGGGAGATGAGGCTTTGTAGCCTGGAGGAGGAACAGTGGAGCGCGGACGTTGAGGTGGTAGATGTAGTCAAAGTCAGTGGGTGTAATATCCGTGTGACGCTTTACCAACTCAGCGCCAGCGTTGTTAACAAGAATGTCGATGTGAGGTCCAAATGCGCTAGTGGCTACCTCAACGATCTTTTTGGCGCTATCAGCCTCTCGGAGGTCTGCCCGGACACTAACGCATTGAGACGGAGGGTCCAGCGCAGCAATCTTCGCTGAAAGCTCCTCAACTAGCTTTTCGCTTTTAGGAGATGTATATGTTGCTACAATCTGCCATTTCGTTAGAATTTTATTGTTCTTCTTCTTCAGGTTCTTGGTTAGAGCTCACCTTGGCACCTCTTCGGGCCAACTCGAACGCGAAGCCTGCACCAAGTCCGCGGGAAGCTCCAGTGACAATGGCGACTTTACCTTGAAGGGTCTGGAAGTTGCGCTGCGAGAAGTCCATTGGAACGGCGATGAGGAAAAGATGAGAATCAATTTCTGGTTGATGGTGGCCAAGGTTTGTCATTCATTGAACGCTATTGAGTAGCCCAAAAGACCTTTATATGATCTAAACAGTTGCTGCTCCCAATGGTTATCGCCGATGGCGATAAGTATCCTGTTCTTCGGCGTTAAAGCCGGGCTCAAGCCCACAGACGTCACCGGTCCATCGCTTAGATATCTCCACTTTGCCACATTTGCTCAAGACTTCCATATTGAACCTCTACTTACATCTTTCCTATTTTTGGTAAATCAAGTTAACTTGGCCTAGTTAAGCGAGGGATGGCCGAAGAAAATTGAATCAAGGTAGAAAACTCGTTGCGTGCCTCGGTGTCTTGAAAATATTCTCCCGCTAAACCGTCCGTTTACACTCCCGGTTCAGTGTAGCGGCGGTAGCCCCAGTGAATGTTGACAAGATCAGATGATCTCGCTCATCACGAAACTTATGGCTTATGCTAGAGGGTCTGGCATCAGAAGTTGGAGACAAACGCATTTGATGTGTTGCGTGGTTATTTAAATGCCTGGGAATTGCTTTTAATTCGTCCCAGGAACGAATGAGGTATGATAACACCTCGAGAGCTTTCCCTGATATTTAAGTCTCTCTTTTGATTTTATCTTTGTTATTTACTTGTTATAAGACTGTGGCTATCGTCAGCTGTCCTACAAGCTATTCAAACTAAGCCTGGGTGACCTGGCAAACCAGTCATCCCCTATCCACTGCTGTGTTAGTTAAGTATTAGACGGTAGACTGAGCTTCCTGGACGAGTATATCATTGAGAGAACCCTTTTTATGCTTGAAAGGGCACCAGGCTCCTTGTTTACCACCGACCCAATCCCTATAGATGATTAAGGAGAGTTACCGAATACCTTATGTCCAGTTGTCAATGAGCACTCCGTCTCAAAAGCGTACGACACAAGAGCTGTTGTTTATGTCACTACAGGCGCGGCTCAGTCACTTTGAAGACGTCATATTGGCTCCTTTGATGTCACCGGCAAGTGATATCGGGATACGCGGCATCGTTGTATGGGTTAATGTTGTCTTCCCGTGTTGAGAGACACGAGGCCATCCTGACAGCTCAGCGCAATTGCCGAGTGTGCACTATCCACACTAGAACATCACAGAGGATGGGCGCCGACAGCTGACTTAGTGAGAGGCGGCGGTGGTAGCATGGCGCCATCCGCGCTTAAAATTGAACATGGGCAACAATTAACAGCAATGTTTGGACGCTTAATATTGACATCGTCGATCCTCATTAGAGAGTTGTGCATACGTTACCGCATAAAGTGCCCTCGACTTCCTACCCTTGCATTCGCGTCATCCTCGCGGATGCAATGCCTAACTCCGTTGGTGTCTTTCTTCCGGCCATTTCGGAACAATTCGAGTTACTATTTGCCGACTGAGGTGATCGAACTCTAAACCACTGTCGATCTTTTGTGATTTTGCCTCGGAGACCATGAGCCCATCGACTCCAAAATCACGTCGAGAGATCACAATACACGAAGTTTGAGTATTCAGCTACAGGAACGAGACTAGCATGTCGATCGGTTGCAGGGTGGGCGCACAGCTGTCATTGAGACTCGCAAGACAGGAGCGTGATGTGATGTGATGTGAAGTATAAATAGGACAAGATACGCCATGAGAGTAGAAGTCAAGTTCAAAACAATACAGTCTATAAACTTATCTTATTATATCACTCCCAAAATGCGATTCTACCCTTCCGCCTTGGTCCTTGCTGTTTTGGCGAGCACCGCCGTCGCCGGCCACTCCCGTATGTGGTTGACTCCAACCCAAGACATGTGCAGCTATGGACTTGCTAACTTTGGACTTCCCGATCTTCTTTCCAGATATCGAGGCCCGTGTCCCCCAAGCAAACGATCCTCTTTCGTTTCTCTCTGGGCTTAGCTATGCTCCCATCACTGATCTACTGAACCAAGTTCTCGGCCCTCCCCTGAGAAAGGTAAGCTTCCATATTCTGTCCCTCTCACAGAAGGTCGAAGCTTTCCTCACTCTTATCAACATCTTCCTCTCAATAATACACAAGCTAACAACCTGACTATAAACTTAGATTGAGGATGCCCTCAACTTTACCTTGACCCAGAAGCTCACAGAAAGCCTTCAAGGGGGTGCTCCGCTGAGTGTTTTGGTTGCTGTCGTTGAAGCGGTTGGGGAGCTTCTGAATGGAGCTGACATTGGTGCCGTTGACAAATATTTGGCTGTCAACAGTAACGGCTACTTTGACTCGCTGGATAGCGCCTTGGGTGTTGTCAATATCGGAGAGGTCGTCAGGGGCATTTAGTCACCTAACGTCTGCGACTCGGATAGAAAATGGATACGTAGATGGTATGGGACCTTTACCACCATCCTCCATGTTTTGCAGGTACCTGGCTTGGGTGGAGGTGACAACTGCCTGGGGCAATTTGGTTTGTTAGTTTATTATTCGCCGTGATGACTTTCTTCCAGATATTATTGAAGAATTAACTCCTATCGCTTTGTCCTTGCCAATGGATACCTCCAAAATATTCGGAAGAGAGATTAAGCTGACTGGGATGAGTGACTCGTGCTGTGGCAAAATGACAACTTGGCGTTCTTACAAATTTCAACATAATAGAATCGTCTGTTAGGGCCTATTCACACTTTGCTCATCGTCATTCTACAGGTTTCTCTAAAATAGATATGCTATTGTGATAGGGTAGGTAGGAGACTAGACAGACTAGAGTACACAAGTAACCAGGCAACAGGATACTCTTAAATCCACAACTCAACTTCATTGTGTGCGCTAATCTCCGCCATAGTAATTAAGTCCTCGGCTTCTATGAGCACATCGGACTTATTCTCCCCCCGATACCCAGTTTGAGGGGGGTTGAATCGGGGCTGTTAAGAACCTACAGGCCCTTGACCGTCATCTTGAGAAAGCTAGGGTCATTCTCGATTCTCTCACGCAAAGGACCGGCTTGGAGCTCATCAACATCCCAGTTGGCCCATACAAAACGACCATGAAGGAATTCTGCCTCGTTGGATGCCGCCCACACTGCAAAGTCACCGGGAAGCTTGACTATTCGACTTGTTAGCTTCCACGACCTTCTAAGTGAACGACGTGACGGTGTCATCTGCAACTTACGATCGTCCCAAAGGAAGCTGTCTGCCTCTGCAAAGCGCTGGAAAGATTCGGTGTAGTGCATGCCTGGATTCATGCTAATGATCTGCATATCCTTGGCCGGTATCGCGTACGCAATGTTCTGCATCATCGCTGTGGAGGCGCTCTTGGTAAGGGAGTAGAGGGGAACAGGACCCGCCACATCTGGGGAATGTACAACGACAGATGTTAGGTTAATCAAGATCTAGAAACGAGAGAATTAGCATTAGATTCCATAGATGTGCGGGAGCCGCGGTGAGAAGGGGGCTTCAGGGCGGGCATGAACACTCACCAGCTTCTTTAAAGGCTGCATCTCCCGTTGCTTATAAAACCACTCGATCCAACGGAAAGGTGTGACGACATTAAATGCAAACCCATCCTTCACAACCTGGCTTCCCAGTCCAAGAAGAGTGTTGGGTAGCCACATCTTGGCTGCATTCAGAACCAAGACATCGACAAAAAGTCCATCTTTTCGAAGACGACTCCAAAGCTTCCCCACATCTGCTTCATCTCCAAAGTCACTGACTAAACCAAGAGTCTTGACGTTAGGATACGTCTGCTTAATCTTGGCCAAGGCTTCATCCAAGGCACCCTGGCGACGACCTGTCAGGATGATGCGTGTTGCACCAGCGGCAGCAAACGATTCGGCAATGCTAAAACCAATGCCAGTAGAACCACCAGCTACAAGAACTGTACGGCCAGCTTGAGAAAGTTCCGAGCGATTTGGAGAGATAGACGGATAAGGTTCGCGATGGACAACAGTGGTGAAGGAGCTGTTTTTGGGAATATCAACCGAGTCCCATGGGTTTGCCTTGCGCAAAGAGTCTGTAGGGGCCGACATTTTGTAGCTTTGCGTGGTATAAGTCGTAAGTGATAATGACAGTGATGATAGATGTGAATGTGAGCGAGGCTTGATGCTTTTATAGAGACCTAATGAGTGTCGATGCGTTCAACGTTGACATCTTCAACTTGTAAGTCCCCATTAATCTCTACGTTGTACAATGAGCAGAACCCGCAAAATTTCCGCTGGATAACGCATCTCTTTCCATCTTCGCAAAATCCTCTCATTGCTCCAATCTCTGACGAGTGAAGGTAAGGGCCAGGCCATCCATCATCACGTTGCTGGGTGGATCCAACTTGGAACTCCCGCAAGGTTTCCGCAACATTTCCGCACAAAACCCGCAAGAGAGCGAGCGGGCTGACAAATGCGGGTCACGAACCAGAGATTGGAACGCGTCTTTGCTTCTGACTCTCGCAAGTTCCCTTCAACCCGCCTAACAGCCTCCCACAGGTTCCGCAGATCTAGTAGACACGATGGGGTCTGCTAGAAAGTTGAAGGCCTGCTATACCTGCACAAGCGGAAAACGACGATGCGACAAGGCCCAGCCAAGGTGTGGCCGCTGCGAGGATCGAGATATCGACTGTCATTACCCTCCCACTAAGCGGCAGAGAGGACACACGTTCGAGGGCAACTGTAACAATGGTCTTTGTCAATCCTCAACCAATGACAGCACATTGGATTCTACCACAATTACTTTCTCCAACGAGACTGACGATCTCGTCGACCTCGATCAGTGGACACGAAGTCTTATTAACTGGAACGCTTTGACAGATGATCCCTTGCCTCTGTCACACAGCTTTCCGCCGCCTTCTCTACCACAGGAGCACCAAGATCCTTCTGTATCACACGCTCAGGGTCCTTCCATATCGCCAGCGGAAACGGAGGATCTGGCAGCGTGCCAGCCAGTCAGGACTACAACGACGCTCTCGAGTTCAGGCAAGAGCGTTAGCTTTTTTCTTGCTCCCGAATCTTGGACGATACGCCATCTTTCACTTAGTTCCCCGACATTCTCTTCATCTGTTTTTATGAACTACATACGCGGGATACAAACATGGTTCACCGACTGGGTTCTCCATTGCCACAGCCCCTTCATCCATCGCCAACTATACGCCGACACAGGATTTCCTGCCTCTATCCAAGGCGCCTTTACCGCAATTTCAATACACAACACCAAGACATCAACCAACGAGGCCGCCATCGATGAGATTCTAGAAGCTCAAGTTGCGTCACTTCTCAAATCATACCCGGATTCCTATCCGGGCAGCAGCCAGGACATTGGTGTATCTCGCGCCCTCGACACACGAGAACACCTAGCTCGTACACAGTCCTTATTTGTCCACCTAGTCCTAGGTCTCTTTTCAACTTCCATCAGGGCTCGAGCCAATGCCGAAAAAAGCGTTCAGACTCTCCTCCAGTGGACACGTCAGCTTTGGGATGCCTCTCCCCGCGATCCAGACGTTTGTCAAGGCCCAGAAGGAGACCTTTCAGTACCGACCAGGGCTACAACCGCTGACGAGCTCTTTGACGGTGATCCCTTCCCACGATTGTGGCGATCCTGGGTCCTCTCAGAGAGCATACGGCGCACTTGGCTTCTGGCAACTTCGATGATAGGAGTCTATCTTACGATGCGGCAGTCCTGGGCAGAGTGTCAGGGAGGGATACAGTTTACGGCTGGTGCAAACCTCTGGGACGCGGAATCTGCATCTAGCTGGGCAAAAAAGTGTCAAAACACTGATCCACTATTTATTTGTAGCTTAGATGGTGAAAGTCTATTCCGCACTTCAAAGGCTGTTGAGGTGGACGAGATGGCTAGGAACCTATTCACTGTCATGTGGGGAACTGAGAGAGTTGAGGCGTGGATCTCCAGAACAGCAAGTGACAAAGACAGCGTGCGCTTATCGTATTAATCCTTAGTAGAGCAGCGTCTGAGAGAAGGCAAAGATCTACTGTCGCTGGAGCAGCATCTTTCTTCTGCCAGGTGCTGCCAGAACAACTTCAAGGGACAGCATTAGCTCAGGTCAGGCCTTGGCGTGCTCGGTGAAGGGGTATGCTAGACCACGCGCATTGTTATCCAGAGAAATGTTAACTTCTAACTGCCGATCAATTCCTCTTTTGTTGTTGTGAGCACATGTCAGCTCTCCTTCACGTAAAGGGCATCGGGTAGTCCCAAAGAGCGTATTCTTCAAGCAAATAGCGGCAACAAATACCAATAGCGCACAGAAGATTTCAATCAAAAATGCAACCAGTGAAGATCCAGCGGCCTCACGGACTAATATCAACCGCGGTGGACACAACGTCACATGTCAACACCGGCATTGATAAACCCCGTCGGGGAAACTTGGAGTAGCATGTGCCGGGCGCAACACGTCACCATCTCGGAACCTTTTGCCGACGGGGATATTGACAAGCCAGGGGTCCGGCGCCTCAATCACGCCATGTAAGGCAGGTCCAACGGAGTCTCGCACTCGTGTTTGTTATCCCTTAAATCCGTCTGAGGTCCAGGTATTTCTGTTCCGAAGCTCCCGGTCTCTTCCTTTTCCACTGCACAGCCATCAGGTCCGAGATATCCCAAAAAGGCTTGTATTGCTCTTTATATGGGCTATCACTGCCTAACAGTAGCAGCATGCAACCATCCACTGTACGTATTTTCGGTGGCCAACATTTCAGCTCACCCTTGAACCGCGAATCGGCATGCGCGTGCTCACTTTTTGAGATTAGGTGGGTAATTTGCCAGAGCGTCAGCTTCAAGTTCGCATGAGAAATGATGCTAATGACCAGATTTTAGACTTGAAAGAGATGTCATTGTCTTTCGGGGCGGCCAAGATGAATCCACCGACCAGGTTCTGAAAGGAGCTGTGGTGCTCTGCTTAAAATCACCACTGAAAGTCGAAACAATTCAACTTTGTTTCATTGGCACTCTTCGACAGTCGTACGTGATCCGGAGCTAACGTTCCAATCACCCAGCTTGAGCAATTGCACAGGCAAATTGAGCTAACCATGAGGAGGTGGACATCGGATCCGGGTATAGCCCATAGCAATGCCATTCTCATGCACAAGTGGCCTCCGTTTGTGAGGGCGGATGACAGAAACACGACCTTACCAGCTGGAAACTATGAATGGCCTTTTGAATATGTCATCCCGAGTGGCACTGCTGAGACCGTGGAGGGGATGCCTGAAGCCAGCATCATCTATAGCCTCGAGGCCACGATGAACCGAAGCAAGCTGGTACGCCATCAACACGCTCGAAAGCGAGTTCGCATAATTCGGACATTACCTCTGACTGCTCTGGAGTTCGTGCATACAATGAGAATCGAAAATCTCTGGGTTGACAAAATTGACTACTCGGTGACGATACCTACGAAGGCTATAGTACTTGGGGGCTCAACCACTCTGGACATGCGATTTTCGCCTCTTGCCAAAGGTCTTATCTTAGGACGCATCGAGGTTACTCTATGGGAGCTTTGCGAGTTCTCAGCCCAAAGCCGGCATCGAATTTATTCAAGGGATCACCAGGTCCAGCGTATCGTCAAACGCTGGGAGTTTGACGCCACTGATCAAGACTGGCAGGATTGCATTGAGGAGACTGGAGAGGAAGGTTGGGTTATGGCGAGAACGCTTGATATCCCAAAGAGGCTTTGCGACTGCATCCAAGATTTGGAGGTACAAGGAATCAAGGTTAAGCACAAGATTAAGGTGTTCATCCCACTGCGAAACTTGGATGGACACATGTCAAAGGTGAGTAACGTTTGACGCTGTTAACAACACGTTCACTAACCTTTAAAGCTCGATATGGCATTGCCCATCCATGTTTTCATCTCTCCAAATATGCCTCCAGACGAAGAAGGCAACATTGCCAGCCACATGACAGGACAGCCAGGCTTGATGCCTGCGATTGATGTCCCACCAGAGTATGGAGAGCATGTACTCGACCAAGTGTTTGATCATAGAGGTGGCTGGCAACATACTACATGTCAACTAGATTCGAGTCCCCCAACGTCCTCCTCTTCTCGTACGAGCACGCCACGGCGACTTGTATCAGCAACCCGCAGTCAGGCGAGCTCCAGCGCCTCCTCAACGTCACAACCCAACGCGTCTGATGTAGCAGCGTATATCTCTTCCGAAACTGTCGATGAATCCATCGAACTGGCTGAACTAAGCAGAGTCCCTACATATGGGACAGCGGTGCGGAGCCCCTTGCGCTCCCACATAGAACCTGGAGACTCCCTACTCCCTGATTACATGACAGTAGTTGCAGGCAGGGAAAACGAAACCCATTGTTAACACGTCACCAAGTTTAATTTGTTTTTGTGCCAAAAGTTTGTCGATTGTCACCCCATCTCTAATAGCGATAACCCCTATAGAATATGCGGTAATGCTGTCGATATAAAAGATACTACCAAGCGCTCTCTAGCCCATTGACTCCAATGGGCTTGTCAGCCAATGTCGTGATTCTAAATCCATGGCGCAGTCCTTCCTGTGGATTATGAACATTGTAATCGTTGACAGCGGTGTGAGCAGTGACTCTGTTGTCCCATAGTGCAACAGTCCCTTCTTCCCACCTCACTCGAGCCTGAAAGTCCTGTCCTTGTGCAATATGCTGTTTCAAATGATTCCCTTAGCTAGTTACTTGGCACAAATATGGGAGTGACGACGCACCTTGAACAGAATCTTGAGTAATCCGTCAGATTCCTCTTGTTTGAGTCCTATGATCCGTTTGGTGAAACCCGGCTGGATAAACAGCGCCTTCTGTCCAGTGGCCTAACCATGATTTAGTACCTTGGCATTGCATGTGAAATCGTTCGGTGATCTTACCGGATGGATCCTGACAATGGGATGCTCACTCTTCACAGGCTGCCGTCTCACATGCCGGCCATCTCGACGGGCCTTTTCTGCTTGCGGATATCCGCTATGCTCGGCGCGCAGCCCCTCCAGAAGAGTCTTAATCGGGGTACTTAGTCTAGCATACGCAGCAGTTTGGCTTGCCCAAATGGTGTCTCCGCCTGAAGGAGGGACAGACAGCAAAGTGAGAATGGTGATGCCTGGGGGTTGGTGCTCGTATGACACATCAGAGTGATAGCCTATGGTAGATAGTTTGTCAAGCTTGCTCTTATTCCGGTATTCGTTGTCTGGGCCAAGATAGATGTTGTGAAGCTCCAGATGGTCCTTGATATGAGCTCCAGTTGGCTATAAAACATCATTCGTCAGTCATCCATCCCGACGAAAAGGCACGCCTCTCACATGGATATGCAGTGGGCCAAAGTAGCGGCCAAATTCCTTCTGCTTCTGAATACCAATGTCTTTAAAATCCTGGTCACGGAAAACAACGACACCGCGCTCAGCAATCAAGAGGGCCAGCTCGTCTTTTTGCAAATCATTCAACTGAGACAACTGGAGGCCACGGATCTCAGTTCCAATAACAGGTGTGATCTTGGAAACACGAATGTCGGAACCGTTTTCCGGGAAGAGATTGGACTTGGCCTTATTCGCAATCAGTCCACGGTCGTTGAACTCAAATGGCTGCAGTGGTGGAAATGCCGTTGTGTCATCGTACACTGGGAGATAAGCGCCATATTTGTACTTGCTTCGAGTTAGTAACAAAGTGGTAGCCATGGCTTTAGTGGTCTCACTTGGTTGTGGAGGGTAGTGTCAAAGGCCAACTTAACCGTGGTGGTCGAGTCTGAGGTTTGAGTGGTGGTTGTAGACATTGCGACTGTAAGATAAGGAGTCGATGGGTTGAATGGTCAGCGTCTAAAGCCCAATAGTCAGGGAGATTCGAGACATATTAGTACTTCCTTTCCCGACATTTCCCCAGAATCACGTTCTACTATCGCCATCACGTCAGTTTGCGGAGTATTCATGACATTCCCATCTAAACCTATGGGGTTAAAGCGGAAATGCAGTAAACGAGAAAGGTGCGGTCACACAATTTTAGCGCCTGGATAACGAAATCCTTCCCTTTATCCATATGCCTCTATTCAACGATCAACAAGAAGTCTACCTGCATTTGGGGTTGATGGGGCGATTGATGACATTGTAAGGTGTGCGCACGTCATCTCCCAATATCATTCTCCAATCACGAGCACATTCCCTACACTGTATAAGATACAGACGCGTCAGTTGAGATGTATGCTTACAATACGAATCATTCTATTGGGCATTGCGCGATGGTCTTAGTAGGTTCTCATCTCACAACTCCAACCCATGCAAGCGGACAGCATTTGCCTCAGTATCTTAAGACAACTTCCTCTATATTGCTAGGGTGTCATTCCTGTCGTCAGCATTAATATATTTAATACCGCAAAGCTCTATCACATACATTTTACAACCTACTCTGTATTCAAGGCAAATCTAGTTGCTCGGATGTTGAAGGAAAAGGAAGTGAGTTATGGGTGGCATTTAAAGAGAAGTCCATTCACCAACTCAAACGCCGGCGATACTTGAGCATCATAGCTTCGTGCTTAGTCATAACAAGCCGCGTTGGCTCAGTGGTAGAGCGTATCACTAGTACTCCTAGTACAACAGACATGATAAGGTCCAAGGTTCGATCCCTTGACGTGGCAGTGGGTTATTAATGTGGTCTAAGCCTGCTCCTTCGTTTCTTTTTGCTAATTGTAGAGATTTCTTTTATCCAGAGTTTGCGATGAAAGCAGCAAGCACCATGGTCTACGCACCTTGTTATCCCCAGCAACGACCGTTATTTCAGTTTCTTGCCAGCGCAAAGCTGGGCAGGCCATTTTCATATGGCCTTTCTGTGTTAGATTCCGTAATCTATACTAAACGGTGCGTAGTGCCCAGTTTCGATTCTTTTATCAGGGGGCGCCTCTAGGAGGCGGCATGCTCCTTGTAAACTAGCTTTCAGCTTCAATGTGTCCTACTTACTCACCATATGAGGGTGCATAAAACCGATTATTCGAAGAAACCCTTTGCTAAGCATCCAGAGTAGCATGTCCGATGGTCTGGGTCTAGACTTAGGGCTGAAAGAAACCACTAGGTTGCACCACCAGGCTGTCAACCTTTACAAGCGCATGGCAATAACAGCACAACACTGTCAAAATTTATGAATGTTATTCAGGTTTGAACATTAAATTGTACAATTGTCCATCGTGCCTTAAAAAACTAAGGCGCAAATCGAAACAGTGAGGTCAACCACGTGCGCCAATCGGCGGTTCGCGATGTCCAAGCTGTGGGCTTGATAGACCGGTCGAGACCTGGCCGTGGAAACACCAACGTCATTGATAGTCTAGAGACTTACCCACTGACAAGTTCGCAATTCTATGAGGCTCCATGCGGTTGAAACGAAGTGGCGGGTATAGACAGCGGGATGGGGCGCTTCGGCGGCACGGACGATGGGGGTGCTCCCGGGTCACTCGGGCGTTTTGGCCCTCTCGGAACATTAGCAAACAAAGTTCCGAATAGTTAGGCATGATTCATGTCGGCCATTGCCGCGTCTAAACATCAGTGCGAGCATTGCCGCGTATAGGTCGGGTTCACCCCCTCAAAGGGGGTGTAACTTGGCAGTTTGCTCTAGCATGGGGGAAATGACTATGATAGGGCCTGAGGGACAAGATTCCGGTACCCTCTGCTCATGTGTAGGGTAAAAAGATGAATTTGCATGTATCCTTTTGCTAGAATTATTAGTTCATCGAGAAAGCAACCTCCGAGACATGGGCGGGTATTAGAGGTCTTCTACGTAATATCTACAGTCAAGTCACTGGAGTTAGGACTTCACAGCACGGTATGAAGTATCAAGTACTCACGAAAGGTATTCCTGTTTTTCCTTCTCGAAGTTGGCTGCTGTGATTCTCCTCCATTATGACGCTTCGCCCCCTCAGCATGCGTCCACCCCTAGCTCCGAAGATCGGGTCATGAAAACAGTCTATCACCAACACGGTAAGAACTCGTTTCGTTTTGGTTTGGCCCAAGTCTCCCACTTCCCGCTCCCGCAGCCCTGGTGCCGGAACATTGATTCAACGCTACGCCTCCATCCTTGAGATAGCTTCATGCAGAGTCTGGGGACTGCGCCTGCACCTACCGCATGGAAACTTGGATAACCCATCAGGAATATTGTGTTTTGAGCCCTAGCTTTCTGGAAAACTCCAAGCAGGCCTCGCAACAGTGGAGAAGCCCTTGTCCCACGATGACATTCTTGTAACGCTAGTCCGCAGCTAGAGTTTCCCAACCGCTCTCTGACGTGGCGAGAGGACGACAGCCACGACAAACAACGTCTATCAACGGATGGTAAGTCTTTTCTGATACTGATTATGCGCTTTTCGAATCATTTAGCACAGCCTGCTTCCAATTAATGGAATCCTGAGGGAGTTGGAAGTCTGCGGCACTTTGTGGTGCCCCTTGTCTCTCCCCTGAACTTTAGTGACTGGCCGCGTACTCTCAGTCAAAGAATCCTAGCTTTCCACGTACTGTCAAGCTCGCACGACATGGCAGATCGATGTGACGAGAACCCGAGGGGGGAGCTCCCTCTTCCTGGGGTTGACTAACAGTCATTTATAAACACTCGCCATCCTGTTGCGTGTGAAGACAGAGATCAGACAAGAGGCCAAACTTCTCTCATCTCATTTCATCAAAAGGATATTGCCTCACACTGCAAGCATCGAAAGACCATGTCCGACATGGCATCTCCAGTGGATAAGAACCAAATTTTCGGCCAACTCATTGCTTGGGACAACATCCCAATGCTGTGCCAAATCATGGCCGCTTGCATAATCCCTTTTGTCATCATCTACTCGGTCATCACGGAGAAATCTGAACCTACGGCCCCGCATCTTCTTGAAGAACAAGGCGAAATTTCACACGACCCAACTGGACTTGATTTGGTCTGGTAGAGAATGCGGTGAGTTATGCATGCAAGCTAAAGAGGCGATACTAACGAAGGAATAGTCTATAAACTTGACTCGTCCATTTGAAAATCGTACGAGGCATGATCTTTTGAAGGGCGTGTAGTCAAGTACGCGCCAGGATACCGTGGGATGGACAAGGGGAGGGAGTTCAAGGGGGATTCCGAATGTTTTCATAATTATTGCTCTTATTCATTGTATGGCTAGTTACCATGTTCGAATGCGCCTGTAGATTTGGATAATCTTCCCACAATTCAGCTTGTAATGCTCAACTTGACACACAGCTCGGAGATTTCTCCTGTAATTTCAGAGAATTCAGTTGCTCAGTAAATTCAGAATTCCGACTGTTTACCACATCTACGTAGTGATCAAGATTCTGAGAGATGTATTCCCGTCCTCTGCTCTCAGCCCCTTTTCATTCTCACGGCCCAGCTTCCTCGTACGGTTCATGACGACCCTCGGGCCGGACTGTCGTTGTGCTACCATGATCGGGATTGGAACTTTTGCAAAAGACAATTCAATAGTTCGAAATCGGTTGCTTCTTACCCGGTTTCTCGTGATTGTGTTGCAGGTCCAGAATCAAAGTGTTTGCTGCTGATAAGCAATCTCGCTCCCACATCACGGAGAACCCCAGGAAGAGACCGAATTCAAGCAAACCAATGATGCACCTGCTGAGGTGGCTTACGATACTTTCGTTGTAGACTTCGGAATAGCGGCTTGCTCGCGGCTGCGCCTGGGTGGAGAGTATCCACGACGCGTCACCGTATGTTTGAAGTCGAGTTCACTAGCCAGCGAAGACGAACTGCAGAGCATGGCTCTCGAGGATAAATATCGCCTCGATGCCCGTCTAGAATCTCTTCTTCACTCAGCTCATCATCTTTCAATCACTTCAATACACTCGTTTACTTCCACATCCCGACCACACTCTTTTACTCTTATCAACTTTCGTTCAAGTTCACCACATTCCCTCAACATCATCACAATGAAGACCTCCGTCGCTCTCCTTTCTGTTTCCCTGGCCTCTGCCATGGCCACTCCTCTGACTCTTCGGGCTCAGAAGTGCAACGTCGCTCCCACCGCCTCGGCCAAGACCAACATCCAGCCTTACGATGTTGCTGAGGCCGCCACGGCTGAGGAGTGCCAGACCATCTGCGAGTCTGATGAGGCCTGCCTCAGCTTCGTCTTTGGCCTTGCGGCTCATGCCACTACCCCTTCTTGCCTGCTCTACAAGGTCCCTGCCGCCCAGGTTCCTGCTCGCAGCGATGGCCTCCATGTCTTTGACAAGGCCTGTTCTGCCAAGCTCGTCCCTACCACGGCTCCTACCCACGCTCAGCCCTGGGGTACTGCTCCCAAGAAGGTCTCTGTTCGCAGTGAGCAGAAGTGCAATGTCGCCCCTACTGGTGCTATCGACAAGAAGATTCAGCCTTACCAGACTTCTACCAAGGCCACCACGGCCGAGGAGTGCCAGACGCTGTGCGAGGCTGGCGACGCCTGTCTCAGCTTCCTGTTTGGCCTCCCCGACAACTGCAGGGCCCCTGTCTGCAAGCTCTACAAGGTTGCGGCTGCTGAGATACCCATCCGCAGCGATAAGCTCTTTGTCTTTGATAAGGCTTGCCCAGCCAAGCTGGTCCCGGTCACCGCTCCCACTCACTCTGCTCCTCGCGGTCTGATCCCCAGCGCTGTTACCAAGACCACCAAGGCCAAGGCTGCCGACACCAAGGACACTAAGGCTAAGGCTACCGAGACCAAGGTTCCTGAGACCAAAGGCACTCAGGCCAAGGCTGTTCAGTCCAAGGTTGCTGAGTCTAAGAACACAAAGGCCAAGACTACTGAGACCAAGAACACCGAGGCCAAGGCTGCCGAAGCTAAGGGCACTAAGGCTAAGGCCACTGACTCCAAGGTTACCGAGACTAAGGACACTCAGGCCAAGGCTGTTCAGTCCAAGGTTGCTGAGGTTAAGGATACTCAGGTCAAGGCTGTCGAGTCCAAGGATTCCAAGAACCAGCAAGGCAAGGCTACTGTCGCCTACGGTCAGCCCGCTGCTACCTCTACCAAGTGCCAGACTCAAGCCAAGCAGACTGCCAACGCCAACACCAACCAAGTCTCCGGTGCTCAGAAGAGCAACTAAGTTCCCGCTTGACTTCTTGCGAGATCTTTTCAGCTCTATCAAACGAGCAACGGTGATGAGGTTACACTGAGAGAGACTGGAGGAGGAAAAGGCGTAATGAGGAGGTGTGGGGAAATTTAGGGGCACTGTCTTCAGTGACGCCTGGGATAGAGGTTGATAAGTCTCGGGATAGTTTCTGTTTGTTCTTTTTTTTTGTCATAGTTTGTTTTGCTCGCCTAGTTTCAATACACACATCGGCCGATAGCACGCAGTTACCATATCAGCAGTGACGAAACAAAATTTACCATTTCTAACTGAACGCAGAACTTAATACAATAAACACACCTCCAATACTAGTTATAACCTAGGGAAAACCCAAATGTAAATATCCCGAAATGCTTCATGGAACCAAAACAAGCCTCTTAGTCTTTACCTCCCCAGACTCCCAGACCTTCTGCACATCCGACATAGGAAAAGCGAGGATCTCAAAAGGCGGCTTCATCCGGCAAAGGGCAGCCACCAGTCCAGGGATCTCCCTCTTCAACTCTTGCTTGTTGATGCTTCCAATCCCCGATGCCATGACACGAATGGGCTTGACATTGAGCAAACGACCCGGCAGAACCATGTTCTGCTCGCCGCTAAGGCCGCCAATCTGGATATATTGCAGGTTTTCGCCGCGTTTGATCTCGGCGGCTTTCATCACCTCGACGCCACCAGATCCTCCAACATAATCGAGAACGATGTCGATGGGGCCGACACTGGGAGGGATAGATAGGGGGGTCTGCATCACAATGCGTTCGTCAAGACCCTCGACGGCCGCCAGGGTTTCTTCGGTGCGAGAAATTCCCACAATGCGACCAGCACCGAGCTCGCGAGCCACGAATGCAGCAAGCCTGCCGCTAGCGCTGGTGGCTCCAATAATAACAACCGTACGGCCCTCACAGCCTCCAATAGCACGGCACTTCAACGCAAGCCAGCTACTCATGGTGGGGTTGGCGAGTGCACCAATGGTTACGGGGTCAACGCCCGCATCCAACTTGATGAGTTGAGCCTTTTCGACATTGGCACGTTCGCAAAAGACAGGTGCCGCGAGACTGCTGATGAAGTACATGTCTCCTGTAGCTTCATCGAGCCCAACACCATCGATGCTGGGGTCGTAAGGCAGTGACGAGTTGAAAGAACTAGGATGTTTGCCCGAGGCGCGGACTTGGACGACTCGGGGCACTCCAACAGCCAGGACTTTGACCTGAAGCTCATCGGGTGATGGAGATGGAAGATCTGGTACGTCTATGTACTCAGGGGGGTTGCCCCAGGAGGTGACTTGGGCGGCCTTCATTGTGACAATGGGGAATGGAGAGAGTGTTTTGGTGCGAGTTATTGGAGTGGCAAGGTGATGAATTCGGATGCGTTGGAATGGATGTTTTTGAATACAACCGTTGGAAAAGCCATGGAATTATATATATTCTTCGATATTGATTCAATCAACGTCTTTCCTATGTACACGAGTCTCAGTGCCTCTAAGCTGACGAGGTCCGGTGAGATCGGACATGATTGGAATCTCCGTTTCCGCCCACACCAACGCGCCATGATCCAGCGCTGCGCGGTGGAAAGGGGCTTTTCGGGGTTGATCCCGTTCTCCTCAAGAATAACCATCAGCCTCAGTCGGTTTTGGACTTTATGGCGTCCTCCCTCACAGTCCGTTGCCGCTTTATCCGACTTCATGTCTGTGCAAACAAGCCTCTTCCTGGGTTTGACGTCGGTGGCTTCGCTTCAGGTCCTGGTCGACTTCCGCCCTCTCATCAAGGTTAATTGGGCGATGATCTTGACACTGACAAACAACGAAGAAAAGAGGAAATATCATCTGCATCTACTACTTGCCTAGTACTATTCTCGACTTATTACTTCTTCAATTCGTCCATATCAATCTTTCATCCCCAGGCGCCTGCCGGCGTATCGTCCCAGTTCGGAAAATCTCGATGTGTTCCTGGGAAAAGCCCACATCACCCCTGCAAACAGCGTGCGTTTCCAGCTCCATCAGCCAGGGTGCTGCTAACAGAGAGCTTAACTATCTAATTCTCCGTCATGGCACCCTCGCATTTTAACTACATCATTGAAACCATCCTTTGGGGTATGTCTTATCCTTCCAACAACCGGCTCATGTGCGTCGTCTGCCACACCGGATCTTCGTCAACACAAACAACAGAAAAGCCTTGTCTCTCCCAGAAATTCCGTGCACCGGTCAGGAAGGGGTGGGTATGCAGGTATAGTTGCTTGATCCCTGCTTGGCGTGCAGTCTGTTCCAGGGCAGCAAACAGCTTTGAGGCCAACCCGGCCCGACGCCAGGCTGGGTCGACGTAAAGCCTAACAACCTCGACGACTCGCTCGTGGTTGAACTTGAGTTGAGGGAAACGTCCATCGTAGTTGAGATAGCCAATGGTGGCGACTAGTTGACCATCAACTCGCGCTGTCAAGAAGGCTCCGTTGGAGTGCTCCAGGTATGTTCCCTTGAAGCTGATAAGCTCGTGCTCCACTGTCTTCTTGTGGGATTTCGGGTCCAGCATCGGAAACATGTCGGCGCGGGCCTTTCTGACAAAGTCCAAAATGGCTGGAATCTCATCTGCCCTGGCTGTGCGGATGACAATGTCCATGGTGTTTGAGGTCTTTGACTGATGACCGCCTGGTGGCATTTTGCGATGAAACTCTTGGGATTGAACTCGGGCACTTGGTGTTGAAACTACGATGTCCCACTTCGTCAGATTCGTTGGGGATGGCGAGTTTGATCTCAGACAGCGAGATCGGCTTAACCTTTTATGCCTCAGCTGACCCACATGCTTTTATGCGCAGCTTGTGTCCCTTGCAGTTGGGCTCGTGAGGATAAGATACATTAAGGTCCAGTCATAGGCCAAATATCAAGTGGCACACAAAAAGTACCATATCAAGATGCTAGGTCACATTAAGAAACGGCCACATTAACTCCAGTCGTAGCCCAATGTAGCCTAATATATTTCGAGAATAATGCACTCTCCGCATTTGATCAACCAAGTTAGCCATCATTGAGTTCACCTCACGAGTTCACAACTTCCATAACGATTTCAGCGACCTTATCAGGCATGCTCAGAAATGGGCTATGCGAAGATTTTAGCCGATACTGATTCACTGGGATGCCTTCAGCTTCAACCTTGGCAATCATCATGTCTTGCACAAACCCGGGCAAAGCTTGGTCGTTTTCGCAGACAATGTATGTCAAAGGAATGACCCGCCATGCCACCTTAGTACAATCAATCGGAGTGTACTGCGCTTTGTGTCCATGAGCGACCATGAGCTTCTCTGCCCATTGTCCCTCTTCAGAAAGGACATCGTTGTACAGATGGCCGATGGGATCTGTCCAGACGATGGTACCGTTTGGCATCGAGGTGAGGTATGGTGGCAATTGTCCACCAAAAAGGCCAGCCAGTGAGTCGTTTTCTTGTGGAATAAAGGCGCACATCAAGATGATGTTGGTGACGCCGCCGTTTCCTGAGCCTGTCGTCACGGCAAAGTCCGCCAACGCTGCGGAAGCGATCATTCCACCCCAAGAGTGCCCGATAACCGTGAGCTGGGTCCCTACAGCGGATTCTCTTGCGACGATGTCTTTGATGAACTTCACATCATCATCGGCTGCTGTATTTGGCGGTACGACGTTGTTGTTTGTTGGTAGCTGCTCGCAAATGACCCTCAGCCCCTTAGCTTCGAGTTGCTCGATGAGTATGTGATAGTGTTTTGGAACATGCCAAGCTCCCGTAATTAGGAGAATGGCCTTGGGAGAAGAAGACATCATAAATTGGAGATAGGCTTTTTGTCGTTGTTGGCGATACAGAAAATGATAAGTCCCCAGACGAGTGAGCAACGGGCTTTTATGGCTTGTTCTTCAGTGTGAGCTTCCGCGCCACCTTTATTTGTGGCGTCACTTAAGCCATCGTCAGCTTACAATATACAGAGATCATCATGATACTAGATGTAACTGGCAGCAAGTGCTGATTCTTTAACTGCCACTCATTCCAATAGTTCAATTGATCGGCACAGGGGATCCGAGGCCTAGAAGGCAGTCCAGATACCCAGTTCAGGTAGACTAGACCTTCCTTTACATTCATTGTGCTATAGGCGAATTGGTTGGGTAAAGAAACAAGTTTTCTCAACAAAATCGATGTCTAGACTAAAGTGAGGGTTATCCGTTGTCCAAAACCTCTTCTCCTTCCCCAGCTTTACAGGCACCATATGATTACATCAATCGTGTCATGACCAAATCAGCATTCCCCAGGCTCTCTATCCCAACTTCTCATAAATCATCCCAAACAAACCGTGTAAACTAGATCCCCTAGACAAGTGCCCGTGCATGTTTCTGTATGCTCAGTGCACATGGAATTTATGCATTAGGATCCACCCGAACAAGGCACGAACCCATGCCAGGGACCTTGCCCCAGTGCTCATGGGGCTCCCGAATGTTCTCCATGTCCCAAATCTTCTTGATGGGAACCTCAATCTTTCCGTCAGCGAGAAGCCCCATGACGGCCAGGGCATCCTCCATGAAGGTTGAACGATCACGATCAATGTAATAAAAGCTAGTGCTTCTCTTGGTGAAGAGACAACCATTCTTGGCTAGCAGCTTGGCCTGAGCCGGGAACTGGGATCGAGTCTTGGCGGAATCTCCCTGGATGATATTCATGTTGCCGCCAAAGCCAACCAATCGGCTAGGCTCATCGGTAATGAGGATATCCCAGGATTCGTCCCAGCTTTCGAAGCCGATAGGGTCATAGACGACATGTGCACCGCCACGCTTCTTCATCTCGTCCATCCAGTTCTTGTTGGTGTAGGTGAATGGAGTGACTCCAAGCTCTCGGAGAGAAGCGTGGTTTCGGTCCGAGGCGGTGCCATACACATCAGCACCCTCGAGCAGGCATAGTGTCATAAGTGCGTAGCCGACGGCACCGCTGATGCAGTGGATGAAGACGCGCTGTCCCTTTCCGACCAGGTTGGTTGCCCGATGGACCAGGCAATAAGCTGTGTTCCAGTCGAGGACAATTCCTAGGGCTTCTCTCATGTCGACGCTCTCGGGAACGGGAATCAGGTATTTTTCGTCAATGTTGATCTTTTGGGCCTCAGAGTCATAGACTGTCACGGCGCCAACAAGGGCTCCTGGTGCAAACTTAGAAGCCTTGCTCCCGTTAACGCTAACGCGACCGACGAAGCAATACCCAGGTGTCAGGGGTGCGGATTTTTGCATGGGGTATGAACCCAGACGCATGTTGATGTCGCCGCCCGAAAAGCCCGCGTAGATGACATCTACCTGAACCTCCTTCTTGGCAGGGGGGGGAATCTGTGCAGTGACAACCTCGACGTTTTCAGGACCGCCAAAAGCGGTAATGACGACCTTGCGGATGGTGTGAGTGGTCATTTTGTGGGTGTAAGTGGGTTCTTGTCAGGGGTCAGGAAGTGAGAAGAAGTATGTTGTTGTGAGAGTGACTGTAAAGTCTTGATCTTGCTTGTTTGTGTGCTGGGTATTTGTGAATGATGAATACAAACACAAGAACTTGGCGTTTCCTTATATATATGTTCTCTTCTTGATGCTTTGACCCTTGATTGATAGAGCGCATCAGCGTCGATCTCACTCGCATCCGCACTCGCACCAACCAGCGCGAATCCTTTTTCGCTCCTCGCTCTCGCGCTCGCGCTTGAGCGTTGCTCGAGCACAACAAGCGACGAGTTTCAGCCCCACAAATGCGCGAGCAGCGAGTGGCTGGCGCGAGTGGCTGAGCGATTAGCTGGCACGAAGGATCGGATGAATCAATGCCGCTGCTGATCCGTCCTTGTTCACCAGAGGCCCGCTCAGAAGTTTTCTCACTAACAGATAAGATTGCTTTTCCGCTACGATAGGCGTTAATTTGATATCACCCTAACGCTCGGCACGAATGGACGAGTCCGTCGGCGAAACTTGAAATGAAGCGGAGACCACAGTTTCGCCTGTGTACCAGACGCTCTCTAAATTTGGACCCGTTCGAGACTCACCATTCTCTCGGATCTGGACCCCTTATCTTTTAGATATAAACATGCTATTCGTTTTTTTAGGAGCAAAGCCGCCCCCGGAACTTTTTCTTTTTCTATTTTTGGAGCAAATGCGGGCAGAGCTTGTTTTTTGAACTTAAATACGGCGCTTGGAGAGAAGGGCGTGTCATGTCTTTGTTTTGCGTCGAACAACGGGAAAGAAAATATTCAGTAAGACATTATATAAGAAGTGAACAACAAGCCCTTTGGGGGGGAAATATAATAGTCATGGCAGTTTAAACGAACAATTTTTACACGCATTCGGGCTCGTCTTTATATCTTCCTGGGATATTGGAGACCCGGAAGGAAGATGAGGGCAGCGCGCAGATTTGCTCACCCTACAGCTAAGCCACTGTACCTAACTATTGGTGCGGCACCCTGTTTTTGGTGCAGTGGTCAAATCCCGATAGCTGCGCTGTTCTCGGTCGTGAGGTATGTGCCTCAGGCAACAGCCCATCGCTGAGCTTGCAGGGCCAGGTCCAATTTCCTCCTTCTTGCACTAACAAGGCCTGGGTGTTTGTTATGCGTCTAACAGTTAGTGGCTATTACAAAGTGCCTCTCCGCTAAGATCGTATTGACTGGCTCATGCTCCCTCCAGGCCCATCAGCTTGCGTCCAGCTCCTCCCATTGTACCCAGCCACCGGTTGACCTCAGTCACATTGGGTTTTCAAGCAGAAAGAATTGAATGATCGGCCGATCTATTGATTTGCAAAGGAAAAAAGCTCAGGTCTAAGTCTAAAGAGTGTACAAAATTCACAAAATTCACAAAATTCACAAAATTCCACAACCTCCCCTTTCTGTGCCTCCCAGAGGCGCAACCCTAGGTCTCCCCCTCTAGTTTTCTGTTGTCTCATCCCCTACATCCCCCACAAGAGAATCTTTTGATGTCGGAATCTTTTAGGAAAGAGATGGCCATCAAAAGCTGACGTGTCTAAGCTGCTTTCTGCTTAGTTCTGCTTGTTGTTGTCCTTGGCGGCAGTGTTGCCAGTGGCAGCGTTGGCGTTGGCGGTGTTCTTGGTGTTGGTGTTGGAGCCGTTGTTCTTGGAGTCACCAGCCTTGGTGTTATCCTTGTCCGTAGTGCTCTTAGAAGGAGCCTCTCCTCGGGGCTCATCGTGAGTAGGAGCGGTGGTAGGAACCTCGGATGCAGCGCAGCCCTTGGCAAACACGTAAAGCTCATCATCGCGAACAGGGACCTTGGCAGGAGGGACCTCGAACAGCTTGCACAGAGGGGCATCGGCATCGGCAGGAAGACCGAACAAGAAGCTCTGGCACTTGGCCTCGGCGACACACTTCTCCTGGCATTCCTCGGCAGTCTTCACAGTCGGGGTCGCGATGGGCTGGATGCTGCTGTCGGCAGGGCCGTCGGGGGCAGCATTGCAGACCAGGCTGCGAGTAGAACGCTTGTTCTTGACCTGACCACGAGGCTGGGCATGGGTGGGAGCGGTGTTGGGAACAGCGCTCTCAGAGCAGGCCTTATCAAAGACGTACAGCTCGCTACCCTGGCTGGGGACCTGAGCGGCGGGAACACTGAAGAGCTCGCAGACAGGGGCATCGGCATTGGCAGGGAGGCCAAAGATGAAGCTCTTGCATGCAGGGTTGCTGAGGCAGGCCTCCAAGCAGGCGTCGGCGGTGGCAGCGGTGGGCTCAGCGATGGGCTTGATCTTGGCGTTGGTAGCGGCCGAGGGAGCGATATTGCACTGCTGGCTACGAGCATCCAGAGGATGAGCGAGGACAGCAGCGGCCATGGAGGCAGAGAGGATAGCGATGGTGGACTTCATTTTGAAGAGTGGTGAAAATGTGAGTTTGTGGAGTTGAAAGTTGAGTTGAAAGAGTGTTGAAGTGGTTGCGATTGAAGCTGAAAGGTTTGAGAGAGCTGTGGAAGCGAGAATGATTGTTGTTGTTGTTGTTGTTGTTGTTGTTGTAAGTGTGATGATGAAGGAGAATGCTATTTAGATGGACAATCTCGATGCCTTTATACTTGTAGAGTTTACAGTCTCTTGGGTCCGTCTGGGCCCATCAGAGGCAACTCATTCTGGTTCCCGGCTACCTTGGCGGTCAACTCTTGATGTCCGCGTCAGTCTTTCTCGCCAGATCCTCTTCACACTGCCCCAAAGACTCGTCATGGCGATGTAGCAGTTGGACAGTGGACTCGGGAGAAAGGTCACCGGGATCCACATGAGGTGTGATTCTGACGTGTCTTGGGAGGTGGACGATGCCGATAACCCGGGGTACGTGTGGCGGGCGACGGCAACTGGGGATATCATGGCATCTCCTATTTCTTGCATCTAGACTAGAGAGTTTTCGATGGATGTTTTAAAAGCTCATATCCTCCGTATCTACGTTACGTGTCATGCCTCAACCACGTACTGGTGGTGCGTCCCGTCCTCGGGGTCCCTACGGGGTTGGTGACAATACCCCATGCTCCGCACCCATGCTTCTAGATTCACCCCGAACGAAGGGGAAAGGTTCTAGACCAGAGGAAAATTTCCAAATTTAGTACGTTTCACTGTTTATGCACTCTTTGTTCGACTTCTGGCTCAAAGACCATGTCAGGGCTGAGTGGGTTGACTAATTAGGAAGCACCCCCTTTTCTCCGGCGATTTGGAATGAATTAGATACACAGGTTTCTAAACACCCAATTATCTGCATCAAGGGCACAAGAATTGCGCATTGCCTTTCACAGGCTCCAGATATAGGGGATACATCAAGGATGACCACATAGGGTTTCTGGTAATTCTCCATTTCTCCATCGGGAGTGGGCGTAGTTGCTTTAGATCAGCGCTAAGTGTAGTCGATAGCGTCGACACTTTGCATAGAAAATTCGGAAACTCGGAACAACGAGTATTTCAAGACCCCCACCTCCCGATGCGCGGTACATGTCGAGTTGCTTGCGCCCTATACCCGTCAGTGACATTCCCGTTGTGAGCTCCTCTGGAGCCGCGGGCGAGCCGCTCCGCCTCGCTCACCAACGAGGTGGCTATGAGACAATGCGTGTGCTTCACAGAGGCTTTGATGGCCCGATGAAGGTTGATCTATGACGGGATCCGAAATTCTAGGACCCAATTTGGAGTACTTGTTGTTGAAGATACACATTCATAACACCCAGACCTTCGGGCACCCCAGTTAGTGATCACCATCCGATCAAGGATGGACCTGGCCCTGGCCATGATCCCGGGAGCTTCTAGCTGACCGCCATTGGCTTCTTGCAGGACCTGTGATGCCACAATTAACTTTGCCTTGGATCCGCTACTGTAGGTTCAGGCCCCTGACGCCAGTCAAACTCGCTTTGCCACCCTGGTGCAAGGCGGAACTCCCCGTTTGAAACACCCACTTCCCGAGAGAGGCCCGCCGTCTTCGGACTGATAGGAGCCACAATGTGGTGACGATGAAGGGCGACAGACCAGTATTGGGTTTTAATGCTGTCATGAGTTCATCAGTGTGTCTTTTAATATTGTGCACAGCTGAGAGGTCATTAGAAAACAAGGAGGGTGACAGACCGCGTGGTCGGGGGAAATGGACGAACACGCCTGGAAATGCTGCAGCCAAAGCAGATCTCGAACCAAAGTTCAGCCATCAACTGCTAACATTAAACATTTGTGCATTTGATGGAAGATTCGTCAGTATTTTCCAACTCTGCGCAAAGATTGCGTACCTTGTTTTCCTTTTCATCTACTGGGCTACATGGTAACCATCGAGATTCCTTGAGCCTAGGCGGTGTTCGAAGCTTGGGAGGAGTAACTGTCGTTGCATTTTGGATAATGAAGGTACAACGACAATTAGCTTTGAGGCACTGCATCGAGGCCAAGTTTAAATGGAGACCGTTTGAGCTCAACAAAAGCATTCCTTCTTACTTACCCGTAGGCTCAATGCACATGCACGCTTTGAAGTTAAATTTCACCCAAGTGACCTTCAACGTGTTGAGTCATCTCATCATGGAAGCCTAAACCGCGGTTGGAACATAGGGGATATAATGAGGGGTCTTCCGGCTTGCGCTTGGCTTTTCTCATCCCATCAATTCATCAGGAACATCTTTGTGTAACCCTACAAAGCTCGCCACCAGAACAAGATTTCTTATAACTTGGCATCAATACGACCCTCTCCAACACTTTACCCAATATGACACTCCCTAATACGACACTCATCGACATGGCTCCTTTGACAACGAAACATAAAGCCGAGCCAGCTCTTGAACCGAGAGGACTGGGCAGCAGGGTACCGTTTGCCAAGGTTTTTTACGTGCTCTCTCTTACCCTCGCGTTCGGTTCTTGCGCAGTGTCCCTTGCCTTTTTAGTGAAGGCACTGCGGGAATCCGAGACTGGGAAGCGGAATGTATTCACCCAGGCTTCTCTTCTCTGCTCTACTGTGGGGACCCTGTGCGCCAGTGTGAGCTTCGCATTTCGCCCCCGTACCCGGAAGTTGCAACCAGACCCTGAAGCAAGCTCGCCTTCAAGCACAACATCGGACATCGAAATCGAGCGTTTAACTATCCTGTTACCACCTACGGCCAAGTTAGCCACTAAGTTGGATGGGGAGTAGGGCAAAGGACATTGCCTCCATACGATGGCTAAGCGCAATTTCCCTTTGACTACGGGAATAGGACACGCTAGTTCTTGGTTTGACATACACTTGAGCTAAAGGCGGAGTTGGCTGGATCATGTATGGAACTGGGCAATCATTCATTTCCATTATGGGTAATTAAAGAAATCGTGTAGCACCTGGCCATTAAACCATGTCCTCAACATAGCTCACTCTCTTGCTCACCACAACAGGGCAAGGTTGCGTTGGCGGCATGTCTGTTGTATCACTCTTATGATCGACCGCAGTCTTTTCCCTATACAGCCAGTTCAGGTCGGCCTCGTTATCTCGGGGAACCTTTTCTTGGAGGCGAACTACCACCTCAACGGCCCTCTCGTCCTCGATAACCTTTGGGTGGCGTTGTGCAAAGTATCTTGCGTACTTGAACAGAGACCAATAGCAGCTGGCAACATTGACAGCGGTGAGAGCCATCTTGTAGGGCATCTACACCAAGTTAGAAAGATTCGGGCAAAGTTCGCGCAGAACTCACGTAGTAGAAGAGAAGAACACCATATCCAACTCTCTCCCTCTTTCGCCTGAGATGCACCTCATTGAAGATGATTGCATTCGCCAGATAGACCAAAATAGTGATACCCAACAGCATCCCACAAAACCAAGGCCGTACGATCATGGAAATAGGGAGGACAAATGGTGTCATGAGGTAGAGTAGTGTCTCATAAACCTGAACATCCCACGTTAGCTCAGGGGGATTTGACCGCCTCCGGATAGAATATACCTCTTGGAAGACAAAAATCTTTGTTCCAATCTCCCAAAATCCTAGCTTCCAGCTTCCTAGGATATAGGCCATATTGTACCACACGCCATTGACAAAGAAAAAGTTCCAACGATGAAACCTCTGCTTAAAGACAGTCATCTCTCCAAAACCGCCCCGGCTGCCACCGGAGCTAAAAAAGATAGCCGAAGGAGTCTCCGTCTCGACAAAGACAGAGGTACACATCTGAATGCGGCCACCAAGCCTACGGCAACTGTGACCCATGAACCAGTCCTCAGACACGGAAAAGCCAACATGGTCGTGAAACGTCTGCACAAGGAACTTTCGATCCCAGAGTGATATGGCGCCATGGGGAAACGTTGCACTGCCAACCTTTCCGGCCAGAGCTCTTTGTAGACCCGAGATCTTATACTCGAGGTCCTGTGCCTGTTGGCATAATGTGCCTCTGGAGGAATCTGGGCCAACACTCTTGATAGCATACCCAATGCACATGACTTTGTCTTGAAGGCGATCGCCGACGATGGGAAAGTTTGGGGGAAGAGCACAATCATCGTCGATTAGGAGAACATTCTTGAAATGTTTTGCAGCGTAGCATCCGACGAACTGGGCCACGATCTTGGAGCCTACTGGAGACCAGATGTGGTTCACTCCATAGGGCTTGCAGACATCTTCTGTGTTGTCGAGGGGGTGAGGGGAGTTCCCGTTGGCTATGACAAAGATGTTCTGAGGTGGAAAGATCTTGACAGCTGCTTCGAGAGTTGGTCCAATGATGTTGGCGGCTTTGTAGCAGGGGATGAGCAACGCTGTTTCGCGAACCGACTGATCAGTGCCCGTGGATTGTTCAACGAGAGGAGGATCGGGTTCGAAAAGGACGAGCAGAGGAGCGAATGCATATCTAGAATACCATTAGCCCCTTCATGAAAATGTCCTCTCTAGGTGTGCGTGTGACTTACAAGGCAGCTACACCAATCATGATTGTATAACCACCAGCGACAATCATCTTCTCCTGAACCGCAACGAAGAGCCACCAAACGGCTCCACGCCATAGCGGCATGCCGACCAGGACAAAGTAGATAAAGCAAAGAAGGAGAGTGTAAACGGTATACTCAAAGGCGAGCCGAGCCCACTTCTGGCGCTTGATCTTTTCTCCACGGACCTTGGCCTTTTCGTAGACTTCGTAGATACTACCTCTCCGAGCACTGCGCTTGGAGAGAGCGCGGCTTAATGATCTGGTTAAGCCACTTGTGTCGTGAGCTGGGGGTGGTGCAAGGGGCAATGGAGGAAACTCATGAGTGGCGGGGAGAATTGAGTCCTCTTGTGACCCAGGGGATCTGATATCAAGGTAAGGGTTGGTGAAGCCATAAAAAGAGGGCGTAACCGGCGACGGTGCTCGAACCACATCTTCAATCCTGAAGCTACCTTCTCGGACTATAGAAGGTAGGCTGGAGCTGCTGTGCAATCTTCTTCTGCCAGGTCCAGGCCCTGACGTCCATTTGACTTCGGCAGTGCGAACAACGCTAACTGAACGAGAGATACCCCCACTCACAGAGGCTCGCCTTACGACGACAGACCGGGGCAGGGACTCGAGGTGTGTTTGCTGTTGCCTATCATTTGGCTGTAGGCTCTGACCACTGACGGCGTTTTGGATAAGGCCATTGGGGATGGAAAACTGCTTTACGGCGGGTGGTGGCTCGAGATGCATCTTGTGGGTAGCAAGTCTAGTGACTTGCAATTATATAACGAGTGAATAAAAACGATTGACTGCCTCACATAGAGGACAATGTGGAAATACAACAACGAGTGACGGGTTTGACACAGCAAACAGCACCGGCCTGGCGAGGAGCATGCTCTATATTGAGTTTCCAGAGGTCTCGGAAACATCTTGAACAGGGATCATGGAAGATCCCGTCAATCCTCCCGCTCCCTCATTTAGCCCAGTGCATCCGGTTGCGCCGAAATGAGGTTATCACCACATCCAGGCTGAGCTGAGCTCAGACCTAGGACAGGCGAGGCAAGTTGCTAAGAGGACGCTGTTCGTATTAGGATGCCCCTGAACCTGGTTCTTGCTTCTACGCAGATGCAATCATGATTCGAGTCTTCTCGGCACCAGTCGCACCATGGTCTAAGTTGCTGGTCCTATCTCCACTGTTTCGCGGGTATCGTAGAGTGGATTAGCGAGCCCGAGGTCATATCGTCAAAGTCAAAACATGACATAATTTTCCCTGGATTAGATGCAACATCACGCCTGTCAGGACCAATCCCGACCCTCCGTTTGGCTCAATGTACTCTCCCCCTCTGAGGCGTCACCAGGAACAGGTACAGAAGGCGCCCTGACTGTCAGGACGGCCACAGACACTCTAGTGGAGTCCCCAACAGCCTCGTCTTCGGCTCCGGAGTTTTTTTGATGATCCATTTCGGATCTAGATTACAGGGGTAAACGTTGGAGAGCATGCGGGATTCGATGTGGCTGCTCACAGGATGAACGTGTCTAAAGTTGAGGCAGGGATGTCTCTTGGAGCTCGACATGTTGTCACACAAGGATCCCATGAGTTGCTATTACCGGCCCGCCACGAGTTCCAATTAGAGCACGTCTTGCGAATAAATCCCGTGGGTAAGATTTTTATCCGGGCCCCTGGAACTCTCCACAAGTGCCTCATTCTCAGGGCGTCAGCCCAGTCTCACAATCCGAGATGCAGAATCCATTTCTTGGCTGTGGGTTTGCGGCCAACTCCTCTTGTGCCCCAGCGCTTTATTTAGATCATACGAGGGACGTTGGGAGGAAGAAGCCGTTATGTCTTCGTTTTGAGCATCTCAAAAATAGCAGTACGAGTAAGACGGATCTCTACGAGGCAGAATGGAGCGCGTTCCAAAGACCGCTAGACAGTTGGCAGGATCGCTGACGTGTCGGCCACGCAAAGTAATGTCAGCTTGATAAATGCCTTGTGCAAAGGAACAGGGACGCTTGTTAGTGTGCAGTGTATCGAGATTACCAAGGTAGCAAGATGCGAACAAGTGAAGTTATCCAAATACTAGCCTGCCTTTAGCCTCATGACACCACCGCCCAAACCATCTCTTAAGGTCCCCGGCAGATGAAAAGTGACGCAATGTCGGTCGTCGTTAGCAAGGGTGAGACAAGGCCCCGGCCTCTTTGACGCACAAAGGTACCGCTTTTCCGGTGACGGTTTGGGCACGAACGGGTCTCACATCCCATTACCATGGCCCTCCACTTTTCCACTTTTAACCGCGTGAAAATATTTCAGTTCGAGCATTTTAGTGGTTGTTAGGCAGGTTATGGGGATGCCAAGGGGTCTAAAATTCGCCGTTACGAGTTAGATGCGGCAGATAGCAACGTTGCCTGCCCACTTGCCGACTCCTCATGGTTGAAGAAACAAGATTTTTCACGTGTTTGTGTGCTGTTTATCACTTGGGGACGGTGGTGATAACTTGAGCTGAATGCTGCAGGTCGACGAAGAGGGTATTTAGAAAGTGTTGCCTTGATCTTGCTGAGAGGGCTTATGCTGACAGATGCCGATGCAAGATTGGCACAGGGGAGCTTTCGATTGAGAGTCGATGACTTCCGGTTGCTAATGCAAGAAACCAAATAAATCTACCCTACATGTCTGTATGTATGACCTGCTGCTCTGTGTTCCCTGTCATGTAATTCAATTGACTAAGAAAAACACGCTTAGATCGGAGATAGAGAAAATAATCCTATCAGTGAGGCCGGCCTACCTAGTAGCCTTGTGGCTCAGATTGAGATCTATTCTTCGATTAATAGTTTCCTTTTAAGATGCTTAGCTGCCTAGTTATGATAGCCCTGGTATTATGGCTTAGAGATTATGTGTCAAGCAAGAGGTGCTGTTTCACCAGGTACCTTGCAGTCTGACCTTGCGTCAGCCACATCGTTTGGCTGGACCCTTGCAACAAACGTGATGTTTCATGCCGAACATTTTCTTCTCGGCTGATCGACGTCAAGCAACAGCTCACGTGTTTGTTTGCATAATAATAATATGCGACCAAAGTGTAACAAAGAATAATGAGTTTCATTAGCATATGTTTGGACTAAGTTAAACAGCAACAACCATCTTTTCCGCCAGTTGAGCAACCAATCACCTCACCATTTGGGAATCTTGGCTGAAAAGTCTGGTTGGAACTTTTTCATATAGGTAGTGTCGTCTCGTTTCCGCAAGCCGCAGTCAAGATACTGTTGGTGAAGCCTTGCTAGCTTTGTCCTGTCGAGCTCAACACCCAGTCCTGGCAAAGATGGCACAGTCACACCACCATCTGACCACTTGAGATTGCCATCGACGATGACGTCCTCATCACGACGCTTCCACGGCCAGTGAGTATCACAGGCATAGTCGAGATTGGGGGTTGCAGATGCCAGATGTGTCATGGCGGCAAGTGAGATGCCCAAGTGGCTATTGGAATGCATTGACAGGCCAATCTTCCAGGTTCCGCAGATGGCCGCCAATGTTTGTGATTTTCGAAGACCGCCCCAGAAGTGATGATCGGAAAGAACCACTTGGACTGCATTTTGCTGAATGGAGGGGACAAGATGGTCAAAGGACACCACAGCCATGTTGGTAGCCAGCGGCATGGGCGACTCCTTGGCGACGGCTGCCATGCCTTCGATCTCCGGGGCCGGGTCCTCCAAGTACTCGACAATACCGTCAAGCTTATTGGCGACCCATTTGGACGTCTCGACAGTCCATGCAGCGTTGGGGTCGAGTCTCAAGGGTAGGCCGGGGAATGCAGTATGCAACGCCTTGACGGCTTCAACCTCCTGGGCCGGAGGGAAGACACCTCCCTTGAGCTTGATAGCCTTGAAGCCATACTCATCGATTATCTTTTTTGCTTGCTTGACAATTCCAGCTGGGTCCAAAGCTGCACCGTACTCATCGTCCTCATCGCCGGGGTGGCCTGCCCACTTGTAAAAGAGGTATGCCGAATATTGGACATTGTCTCTTACACGACCACCCAGCAAGTCGCTGACGGGAACACCAGCCAGCTTGCCCTGGATGTCGAGACAGGCAACCTCAAAGGGAGAGAAGACTTTGTCGGTAACACTGGCTGTTGTCACCATGCCTGCCATGCCATCTCCCCCGGTACTTGTGTCGCCGGTAAGAGACTCGACACATTTCTTGTAGATGAGGTTTGTGCTGTGTACAGAGACGCCTTTGATCTGTTCGGCAGCTTTTTGCAGACGATTTAGGTGAGTTGAGTCTCCGTAGGATTCACCTAGACCGTAATGATCCTCGGTGATGACCTCAATGATGCTGCGCAGTGCATATGGTTCATGAACACCCACGCTGTTCAGCAGGGGCATGTCATGGAATGCCACCGGCGTGATGATGATGTCCTTGATGATACTGCGTTGAGACATGATTTCTTGGGTGAAAAAAATAAACTGATTGAGTGATTGAATTGCTACAGGGGATTGTCAATGATGACGGATTGGCCAGACGTTAAAACGTGGTCAACCTATTCTCGTCTTGGCCGGAAAACGATAGCAATATCTCTCCCGTCCCTCATTGCCTCTTGCGGGGTAATGCACCACTCGCCTGTTCGGTAATGTGGTACATCACGGGAGTTGATTAAGAGTCCGTTGGGTAGTATCCGTCATTTAGTTTCCGTGTCATCTGCGCAAGACCGTTGAAGGAAAAGGGACTGGTCGATAGTGGTGCTCCGATGTTGGGGACACGTCTGCCGCACATGGCGGATACTGTAGCGGATAAACCCATGATTGGATCATTATCCGCAAGCTCGTTACTGGAGATCGACAAGAGTGTGGCTGATCAACGGCGCAAGACTCAACCTCCTGGTCAGCATTTCCGCCTCGGTGAAACCTCACCTCTAACCCCGCACCCTCGAGTCAACGGCCCACTTGGGATGGTTGCCAAATCTGGGGTTGTCTGGGGTAAAGACACCGCTATGTACTGGCGTTGACTAGGGATATTGCTAGAGGCCTTCTGGCTATAATATCTAGCTTGGCCCCATCCATGGTGACGAACAGGCCACCAGCGAGCGACACTTTCTCTCCTCCCTTCAACTTCAAGGTGTCTGTCTGTCTGTCTGTCTGTAGCGACTCTCATCGGCAACCACAATCACCATGGCTCCCAAGAGCTCAATCGAAAAGAGCGACGTTGACGTCATGGACAAGCATTCTCACCTTGAGAATGCGCCCGAGGCCATTGACATTGCTGGCTTTCGCGTCTTTGGCTTGGACCCAGAAGATGCTGAGTTCTACACAAACTACCCCGAGGAGAAGCGAAAGAAGGTCTTCCGGAAGGTTGATGTTCGCCTTGTTCCCATGCTTGCAGCGTTGTACTTAATTTGCCACATTGACCGTGCCAATATTGGTAACGCGAAGATTGAGGGCATGGTTGAGGACTTGGGCATGTCTGGAGTGCAGTATAACACGGTCCTCTCCATCTGTAAGTACCATTGACATGCTCATCTCACCTTCTTTGGTGGTATCTGCATGAAAATATTGACCCAATGCCATAGTCTTCATCCCTTATGTCCTCCTCGAAGTCCCCAGCAACATTCTCCTCAAGAAGTTCAAGCGCCCTTCTATGTACCTTGGCATCCTCACTCTTTGCTGGGGTATCATTATGACTTGCACCGGCCTCGTCCAGAACTTTGGTGGACTCATGACTACGCGTATCATGCTTGGCATTTTCGAGTTAGTAGTATCTCCAAACCTCACTGCTTCTGCGCTGACACCGCTATCAACAGGGCGGGCTTCTTCCCCGGTGCCATCTACCTCTGCTCGTACTGGTACATGCCTAAGGACCTCTCGGCTCGAATCTCATACTTCTACTGCGCAAGTGCCCTCTCTGGTGCCTTCTCGGGTCTGCTCGCTGCGGGTATCGCCGAGATGGACGGAGTTGGTGGATATGAGGGTTGGAGATGGATCTTCATTCTTGAAGGTCTCGCGACCGTTATCCTCGGCATTGCCTGCTTTTTCCTGCTCATCGACACTCCTGCACTGTCCACACGCTGGCTGGAGCCTGATGAGATTCGATACCTGGAGCTTTCCATGTTCATCAAGCAGGGAGGTGGCTTCCACGAGGAGAACAAGGTCCGGTGGAAAGATCTCAAGATGGTTCTCACCAACTGGAGAATCTACGTGCAGGCATACTTCCTGCTCTGCCAGTCTGCCCTTTCTTACGGTAAGCCTTACAGGATGCGATCAAGACGAGCACAGGCTAATTCTTTGGAACAGGTATCAAGTTCACTCTCCCGACCATCACCAAGGCCATGGGTTTCAGCAACACTACTGCTCAGCTTACTTCCGCTCCCCCGTACGTTGCCGCCGCTATCTCAGCCATCACCTTCGCCAAGTTCTCCGACCGTTTCTTCTGGCGAATGCCGTTCGTGGTTATCCCCATGGCTATCGTGACGACCGCCTACTCCATCATCCTCTCACTCAACGGAGCTCTCGAAGCGAAGAAGGCCGTGGCCTACTTTTCCGTAGTCCTCGCTGTCATCGGTATCTACCCAATCCAAGCCGCTGCGGCTTCTTGGAACGCGAACAACATTGCCCCTGCTTCTCGACGAGCTATTGGTATCGCTCTAATGAACTGTGTCGGCAACGTTGGTGGCATTGTTGGCAGCTTCATGTACCTTGAGAAGGAGAAGCCCAAGTATCATACTGGTTTCGGTCTCAGTTTGGCATTCGGTGCCAGTGGTCTGATCGTCGCCCTTCTCCTTGAGTGGAGCTACAAGGTCGCAAACGCCAACAAGGCCAAGATTGCCGACGAGGCCAAGGAGAAGTACACTGAGGAGGAGTTGTTTGAGATGGGTGACCGATCGCCGCTGTTCAAGCATGTTCTGTGATGGGCTGTACAGAAATATCCATTGGGGAGAGAATGAGGATGGTTGTCGCAGGGCGTTGCGAGGGAGAGGCATGAATGCTTGGGCTCTTCCCTCGCCTTTGGCTAGAAGGGGGAACGTGTTATGACATTCTATTAGTGTTACGTTTTTCAGGCTGAGTTTGATACCATCGCTTCCAGCGAAGCCATCAGGACTTTTTGGTATATACCTAAATCACAGATATGAATACTTTATGACGAACAGAATGAGTTGCATGGCTATGAGAATGTGAAATAGAATTTTGTGACTTGTGATCTCTATAGCTTGCCCCAATCCTTGTGGTAAAACATCATGGCGAGAAGAAGTGTGGGAGACCTGCTTCGTGATGGTAGGCCGTTGTCCATCCCTTCTATAGTTGGCATGAAAGGAATTACAAAGCCTACAAGTCGCTGTTAATGCAAAGAAGCTTGGCCAACATGGGGTAGAGACTGCATGTGTTAGTAAGTGATTTTGTTTGGAAAGATTACTGGGTATCAAGGTCACCATGTGAAAGGAATGACGTGTAAGATGTTAGAAGAAAGAAGTCAGATCATTGCGCCCTCGCTATCTAGAACATGCCTCAACTCAGTGCCCATTCGTTACACCATTGGTGTGTCCATTTGTGTGACCATTCGCCGCCTTGGATTGCAGCTCCTCCTCAATACTGACCAGGTCCGCAATCTGTGCCTCAATGGCCTTCTTGGAAGAGTCTGAAGGCTCAGTGTATGGCCGCCTAGGCTTCAACTTCTCCTGGGCTCCCTTGATGCCTGCCGCCTTCGCAGTGTTGAGAGAAGCCGCGTACTTGACGGATGCAATGCCAGCCTTGCAGGGTTGTTCCGCAAGCGCGGCTCTCTTGTGCAACTCCATGGCTTCCTTATACTTGCCCTCCTGATACAGGTTATAGATGTGCACAATTGTTCTCGGAAAGACATTGGCGAAGCCGGCAATGGTGCCCATGGATCCAGCAGCAAGTCCTCCGATGAGGAAATCTGACTGTCCTCCATATGTAGCGAACCGATCAGCCGGAAGCTCGGCGGCAAGCCGTGTGATCTTGGCCACAGCTCCGCATGTTAGCTTTACGCCAACGATGTTGCTGTGCTTCTTCGCCAGAGCGGCAATAGTTGCTGAGTCGAGATCGATGCCATTGCAAACTACAGGGAAGTTGTAGATGACGATAGGAAGCTGACTCTCTTTGGCAACGTCATCGAAGAAGTTGTTGATGACCTCTGGTGTCGTTTGCTTGCCAAAGTATGCTGGAGGTAGAAGCAAGACGTAGTTGGCACCGGCATCAGCCGCATCCGAGATGAACTCCAAGACTTGCTTTGTTGAGTGGCCCCCCACGCCGGCCATGATGGGGTAAGAGGGTCCGCATGATTGTCGAGCCGTCTCTAGGAGAGTCTTGCGTTCTTCACGTGTGAGAAGAAACGTTTCTGCGTTTGTGCCGAGAACAACAAGCCCGGCAAGACCGGTCTTTGACAGGTAGGAGTAGTACTTCGCCTGTGATTCCGTATCAAGCGTGTCGGTGCTGTGATCGAAGAAGGTGATGGCAGGAGCCCAGACTCCGCTTGGGGGAACTTTGGGGAACGACATGATGGCTGATTTAGGTGCTAGGGAGCGTGACTATTGCAGAGGAGAACGTGCGCTAAGCTCTAGGAGAAGACAAGATACTTAAAGCCTTTCCGACAGGGGTCATTGGGTATCCGAGTAGCCGCTGAGTGCTCCGCTTCTTACAACCGGACTGTTAGGTCATGTCCAGCATCCGATTCTCCAGCTTCAATCTCCGTCACATGCTTCGTAGATAGCCCGAGAATTGTTCCTTCAAGCCAACTTCTCCATCCAATGCCTATGCCGTTCTTTCATTATTGACACATCAGATAATGAAGCTCTACGTGACCCTTCAATTCGAACTTCTCAGGCCATTCCTCACAGAAAATGCCATACTCGGCAAAGAGTGGTTAGAAAGTGACATTTCCGACGGGTATACCTCACCCCTTTTCCGACGGATGAAATGCGGAGTGCCGATCCCCCGTAAACCCCGGGTAGGCGATGCAACACTAAACCGTGTCTGCGTGACATTCATTACATGACTTATGAGCAGTTTAGAAAGGCCAGATATCGCGTATGGGCCGATTATGTCGGAGTATTGCCGAGACACCAAGATTAGCTCGATCGTAACATATCTAGATTCGGCTATGAAGTGCGGGAAGCTTGTCCGGGGGAGATTCTAGACGTACACGGGTGTTCCCAAGGGGCCATCGCGGTTCTTCATAATTTTACTACAGCTATCGCAGAGTCAAAGAGAGTGAGCCCTCAAGTCACTTTTTTCTCACAGAAGCATTCCCACAGACAAGGTGTCGAAAATAATCGCGAAGGGTACGGCTTGTGACAGCGTATTCACATCAAACCTTATGATCGATGAAGCCCCTAACTTGGATGTAGAATGGTAGGATGCTAATGGGGTCGTTGATGCGCGAACGGATGGCAACAGCTCACAGACTAATATGGGGATCGAGAGAAGACATGTGATTGAACTGGCTCATCAAGTCTATTTAACAATTTCTATAGCCCTAGTCACAGCATAAATTCTTCAAAACACATCTATCAAGACTTCCTGTACATAATTGTGGCAGCAGCCTGATGGTTGGGGAAGATCAGCGTATCAGCAATGACCACGTTCTCTTTCCTACTAGCGGCAAACACGACCGCCTCGGCAATATCATCAGGTGTCAATGGCTCACAGCCCCTTGAACATGGTTAGTTCATGCTGCGAAAGAGTAAAAGAAACATATAGATGGAGAACTCACGCGTAAACGGCGTCGGCCTTGGACTTGTCACCGTAGAACCTCACAACAGAGAATTCCGTCTCAACTTGACCGGGATCAATCCCAATCACACGGACTCTCTTGGCAATGAGCTCTTTCCGCAAGCTATCTGTGAAGGATCGGACAGCCGCTTTTGTTGCACAGTAGATACCGCCCCCAACGTAAGGCTCACGACCAGCGATCGAGCCAATGTTGATGATGTCGCCGGCTCCCTCACCGTTGTTGCGCTTCAACATGCTGGGAAGAATGGCTTGTGTCATGTTAATCAGGCCAGTCACGTTGGTTGCAAACATGACGTTCATGTCCTCTTCTTCAATCTCGGGTGCCTTGGCCACTCCCCTGACAAGACCACTGTTGACATTCATTAGCTCCATACTCTTTGTAGGTTTTCATAAAGATAGATACTTACGCATTGTTAACTAAAACGTCCACTTCCTTGAACTCGGCAGGCAATTTGTCCACGAATCCTCGGATCTCTTCTGGCTTGCTGACGTCAAGCTGAACTGGTAGGACCTTGACACCATCGCCCACCTCCTTGGCGATGTCAGCCGCAATGCTCTTGAGGCTGTCTACCCGGCGAGCGGCCAAGATGAGCTTCAGGTCATTGGGACTAGTGCGAGCAAACTCAAAGGCTGTAGAGCGCCCGATGCCAGATGAGGCACCAGTAATGAGAATGGTCTTGCCTTGAAGGCGCTTGGCAGCTGCTGATGCCATGTTGGGAGTCTGGGATTGGAGATGTGGTGTAGGGGAGGGGACTAGTTGGTTGAGGAGGGAAAAGAATCCGATAGTGCCCACATACAACTGGTAAGACTGCAGATGGTGACAACTGACAAGAGAGGATAGGTTAATGTACCTCTGAAATAGTCTACGTAGACGGCATCAACTCCCACTCGTGGCAAGTTCCGTCCCACTTGGGTCGACCCGTGCCTCGGCCACGGATTTGCATCCAGGGGGTACATATCCGTCATCGCTTTTCCGACGGATGGTGGAATTGATGGCACGACTATTGAGGGGAAGGGACGGAAAAAGAGACCTAGTCCGATTTCTTGGACAGTGCGGATTACAAGCGACGGATTCGACATTGAGAGAGAGCCATTGATCCGACGGATGCCAACGGTGATGCCTGCTCAACGGGGAATTTATCGTCACACTTACGCATGTTTCACGGCATTCGGTTTTAGTCTTGGCATGTGTCAATATCCGTAACCTTCGGTATTGTGACCGATGCCCTCTTTAGAGACATTTTGATAGCCAAACCATGGCTACATTGTCTCGGCTCTGCAAATACCGGCTTATGGGGAGGCATTCATTACATCTTAATCTTGGGTATAATTGATTGGTTGGTATCAAAATATCCTGCCCTCAGGTCTGATTTAGATCCTGAATGTGTCGTCGTTGAGGAAAACATCAAGGTTACCCAGACCCGAAGAAACCATAGAAGCAAACTGATTCCAGCCAGAAAAGTCAGTAAGTGTAGACCCTTGTAGAGTGCTAAAGTCCATAGTCCCTTGTCCTATCAAGTCTGTATAGGTCGTCTCATTGCTAGGGCTACCATCCATGGCCAAGCCGACGTTTTGGAAGCCAATATCCTGCAGTTGAGTATCGATCCCTTCGAGACCGTTCGTCGATGGGTTCATACGGTTGATATGACGCAAGGCTTCGGTGCGCAATTCCTCCAGCACAAGGCAATAACGTTCGAACAATGAACCTTTCTCAGCAATGGCAGACATGTGAGATTGACATCGGGTGGCGGCTGCGAAGTGGCTGCTGTACTCTTCAAATGGAGATGCCCATTTCTGAATGACGTAAATATAGAGAACCATTGCTGCCGTAAAGGCAAAGTATGCTGTGATCTATAGCTAGTTAGCCATACGAACAGTGGTTATCACGAAGAAAGACGAACCCAGAATGCGCGGAACATCTGACGGCTGTGTGTGATCTCATCAATAGTGTCCACGGTCTCCATGGCCGCTTTCAAGCACTGCTTCACACTCTCCTCATGTTGAGGATTATCACTAGTCGACCTCACCCCTTGCTGTGACACACGTGCAAAGTTGTTGAGCACCGACTGCCGATGGGTGAGGATGATGGCATGGTAAAAGGTCAAATTCAAGACATTCCTCTGTCGCTGAAAGATAGGAACTAGAAGGGAGGAGCTAAAAAAGTCGGCATCGAGAAATCGGGACAGCTCGGCTCTCCATTCGTCCAAGTCTTTGGAAATGCGCTCAGTTTCTTCTGCTCGGCGACTGGATGACACGGGCTTTATAGAGTAAAGCGAGCGGAGTATCTTGCTTATGATGCGGGCAAGTCTGTCAAGTTAGTTGAAAACCTTCGACTGGGTGTATGGTCATCTCACTTCATATGCGCAAGGGGAGCCAGCATGATCGAGTACCCCCTGTTGAGTGCAGACGCGCTGATATGATCTCTTGTTATCTCGTGGTCTTCAACACATGCTGGTAGCTCTGTGTCAATGTCATCGTCGTGGAAGGACCGCGGTCTACCCAAAGACATGCTGAGATAAGTGTCCAAGGTGTAGGCACACCAGAAGGTTCGACGGCGACTCTCAACTTCGACTTGACCAAGTCCACTTGTTGCACCAGGACGCTTGTTCCTATTCAGACCGATGGCAAGGGCTAAACTCGTCACTGTGCCAAACTGACTCCAACAATGGTTGACTCGGGACTGGGTTAGGAGGTAGTAGCATTGTAACAGACGTGCTTGAACGCTGGTGAGACGTATTGAGCCACTCTCTTTTGAGAGTTGGTGTTCAGCCGCAAGGTAGTAGCGAGAACTATGGTTAATGATGTTAGCGGTGCGCAGTTATGGAGGATGATGTACTCGCCTTAGATCTGATGGGCCAGGCCTGTCATCCTCGGGCATGTACACCCTGGCATGGGCAAACACCATGAACAGCAATCCAATCTTGGCTGGAGCATTGCTCACATCACGCATAGTACCCAGGGTATCATAAAACTCGACAAACCATTCCTGAATTGTGGGACGGTGCAGGAAGCGGTGTGTCGGCATGGCAAAGTCAAAGTATCGATCTATCAAGTGCTGGGCGTCATCCCTCGGAAGCATCATACAAAAAGATGGATCAAAGTCAGGCGGATGGAGAGGAGCATCGCCAAATGTGAAGATGCTTCCTGGTAAAGAGAACGAGATAGCTTGATGCAGGCGCTTTTGGACTCTCAGCAGAAACGAAACACCAGAGGCGGGACCGATATAGTGCCCCTGTAGATCCTCCTGGGACGGCTCTGGAGAATGCTGTAGAGATGCTACCGGGGGTCCTTCTTCTGGAGGCATGAGACTATTGGATGCCAGGTTGTAGTTCTGCAAGCCTGTAGGAGCATCTGCACCCTCTGTGCTTGGTGTCACTGGGACCTGTTGTGAGGGACTCTCGCCGGCGTCCAAGTGAGGCGAGGTGGGGATAGTGATGGTTCCATGGTCAACATCTGGTGCTGGGGGAATGATGGGCACTCGGCCTCTTGCATAGGCAGAGTCAAATGTGCAACGAGCTTTTGCCCGCATACAGAACTCGCACGGCTGAATGCCATTGCACTTAATTTTCCGCCTAGAAGAGATGCCAATGATTAGCCCTCCAGTCAGTAAGAGAATTGCTCAGGTAGGTTCACTTCTTGCAACGATCGCACGCCCGCGTTACTCTCACCCTCTCGCTGTTCCTTTTCCGTCTTCTCAAGACACGCGTTGTCTCGCCAGCAGGGGCGGGTAGTAGTTGACGCTCTGAAGACATTTGGTACCGGTCTTGACCAACCCAAACAAAGAAGACGTCACCTCGAGCCAAGGCATCCACGGAAAAAGTCCAGATAAGGAAGGAACTCGGATGAGTAGAGATGGTGAAGGGTGGGAGATGTTGACGGAAAAGCACCGTCAACATCTCCCACCC
>JABCKD010000448.1:0-40708 GCA_013186415.1 Fusarium sp. NRRL 66088
ACCAGATACTGCGGGTGGGGTTTTCGCTTCTGGGGGGTCCATGGCTAATATGACTGCTATGGTTTTGGCGAGGGATTGTATTTTGCCTTCTGGGCAGGAGGGATTGGGTGTTGCGTATCTGTCTGACCAGACGCATCATTCTGTGGCCAAGGCGCTGAGGATTATTGGCATCAAACGTGATCAGATCCGTGTCATTCCGTCGAATGACTCCTTTCAGATACAGACTGCAGCCCTGAAGGACGCAATCCAGACCGATCGAAAGGCAGGACTCATTCCTTTCGTCGTGATCGGGACGTCGGGGACGACGAATACCGGGAGCGTGGACGATCTAGCTGCCCTTGGACAAATTCGCGATCAAGAGGGAATATGGCTTCACATCGACGGTGCGTATGGGGCATCTGCTTCGCTCGCTTCCACACGAAGCTCAGCCGTCAGTGGTCTCGGCCTTGCAGACAGTATCTCTTGGGATGCGCACAAGTGGCTGTTTCAGACCTACAGTTGTAGTCTCACTCTTGTTAGAAACAAGATTAATCTTGCCAAGGTCTTTACCAACGACGGCGACTACCTCCGCGACGCACTAGATGACGAAGAGATCCCCAACTTTTGGAACTTTGGCATGGAGTTGACGCGCCCGTCACGAGCCATGAAGCTCTGGTTCACGCTGCGCGTCCTTGGAGTGGAAAGGCTTGGACAGATGATCGATCATGGCTTTCGGCTAGCAGAGATTGCTCAACAAGAGGTTGAGAAGGTACCAAATTGGGAAATCACCAGTGCTGCGAGCATGGCAATAATGACGTTTCGATATGCGCCGTCGGGTAAAACAGACGAGGAGCTTGATGAGCTGAACACGGCCATCTCGAGAAAGTTGGTCGAGGGGAATATCGCAGGGATACTCACAACCAAGTTGCGTGGGAAGGTAGTTTTGAGAATATGCTCCGTCAGTCCGCTGTTGAGTGGTGACGAGATGGCCGGCATCATTCGAAAAGTCGATGAAGTGGCAAGACAGCTAAATTCTTGTGTCCCTTAATGTTTGACCGTAGAGCTTTGATAGATGCCTACGATAATAGAGTGCATGTTTGTCTTGTCCTTCAACCGAGAGGCTTATATCACTGTGTTTTCGTATGGGAGCAGGGGCTGTTTATATAAAGTTCGACTTTAGTTAATTAAATGTTGCATGTTCCCCTTTATATGGTCGGCCACTGCTTAACCGCTGACATACGGTCCTCGGTGCTTGTAGTCCTTAGTTACATATAGTACCTATCTGTGTTTACTGGTTTGACGACTGTCTCCTGCGTGCTAGTGGCCAGAGCAATACGACCAACCTGAGCTTGTGGCTCTACATCCCCCAAGTACAATCTCAAATCTTTCAGGTTTCTTGCCCATGTTTCCGAAGACCAGGTTGAAAGCGCAGATATCCCCTCAACCTTATTATGGAGTAGAGCCAGAGTTGGAGACCCCAAAACGTCCGGGGCAAGAGTGACGACACGTAGAGACGCACCAAGAAGTGCGAAGAAGAAGGCGGTGAAGGATGCAACAAGAAGAACAGCCAGCCATTTCCTGTCACAGCGAATAATGTCCTCTTTAATCGTGTTTGTTCCAGTTATGTTGATAGGCGAGGTTGGTCGCATGCTCGGATCAGAGGTGTTGAAGTTTCCAGTGAAGCCCGCTGGATTGATGCCGAGGTAAAGGATCGTGTTGAGAAGCTGTGCTAGACGCAGCCCAAACACTTTACTCTCAATGGTGTGTAGAGGAATGTCATCTAACGGGCGGCCAAGAGTTGGCTTTGATGTGGTAAGATAGCTCAAGACTGGCTGCTTTCCGCCCGAGAGTTGAGCAAGAGGGAACATTTGATCAGTTAGAAGTTGAATAACACTCCTAGCGCTGGAGGAGTCTATATCGAGGACGGTCCAGTTGTAATGAAAAGTGGGCTTGACGGAGCGGCGGACAGCGGACGGGTTACATATACTCCCTGATGGGTCCCCAGTGCAGGATACATTGACATCGACGAAGGTTGTAGTGAGACTGCACTCAGCTCTAGTAAACACACCACCATATCCAGATTCGAATATCAGTTTCCGGGCGTCGCGAGTTTTGCCAGGCGCCATTAGCAGCGGTCGAAGTGAGTAAGAAATGGCTATCTGGTACTGAGTTCCGCCTCGGGCAGTGAACCAGTTGCAGTCCTCGCCATTGTAAGGTGCTGGACAGTTCGAAGTGCTCAAGTTGGTGTAATCTGATTGATCGGAACGCTCCAAACGCGGGCACGAGATGGACAAGTAAGAACCCGGAAGAATGAACGAGGTATTTCCCGAGGCGGGCAAATTGTTAACAGGTGTTCCCACGAGGGATGGGTAGCTCAGGTTGGTGATTTTAGATGTCTTGAGCCAGCCCTTGTCGCCATTTCCCTCGAGTGGTTCAAGAGCAGGGAAGCGGATATTGCCCCAAAGATCTTGGTTTCGACCACTGAGTAGCGAGGCGGCCATGAAAGAAGCAACAGCAGGGGCTACGATTTGGGTGGCAGCTTGGGCGATTCCATTAGCGTAGCCAAACTGGTATTCCATAGACGTATTGTGGGCTGTTAACTGGGTCAAAGTCCTTGGGTAGCTAGGAATGACGGAAATGACGCGCAATGAGGCCTGACTCCCCAAAGGTGACAATGCCCAGAGGCAGACAATGAAGATGCCAAGAAAGTTGAGAGCTCGTAGCGTTATCTGCGTAGTGAAGGCGTGCGCCATGGTCTGACTGCCTAAACATTGCTCTACTAGGCCCAGAGTGGCGCCCTGCCTAGTCTGAATGCGCCACGACGCGAAGCTCTTGAGGCTGCCGCCGGCTATAGCAGCAAAAAGCACGGGGAATATGGTTGGTGCCTGTTGCGGGTTAGAAAGCCGTTGGATAAAACGGATGAAGGGACCTGACAAACTGGGCTATCTGGAACAGCTTGAGACCTGTAGATCCTGGGTCGGCGGGCTTGTCATGGGACCGGTAGACAAAGAAACCAAAGACAGCAAAGAGGAGAGAAATAGACGCAACCAGCAGGTCCAAGATAAGGCGAAGGCTAATCGTCAGCCAAGAGTTATCGAGACGTTTCGGCTGGAGCCGAGTTGCCGGGTCTTGCCCAAGAGGTTGAGGTGCATCCTCCGCAGGCACCGCTTTGTAGAGAGGGGTTTTGGAGCTCTGCATTTTCTGGTAATTTGATGATGCCTGAAGTTTTTGACAATGAGTGTTGAGAGCTGTACGCCCATGAGTCGGACATGCTTGTTAACATATATATCACTTCGCATGCAAGTTGCAGCTGTAGCAGGGTTTCGCTTCCTTTTTCTTGATTCCTCCGAACCTGGTTAGCTTGAGGGATTTGATCGACTCATGGACAGACAGCCTTTTCAAGGGTGAGTGCTTCCACAGGAATCAGGCTGGCAAAAATGCAGAGCTGGATGTACCTACCCACACCAGGTTCACAGTCGATGTAATTCTTTCGCGCCCGGCTTAGCTTAGCCGTACGCTGGGTATAGTTAAAACGCCCCTAATTTATGAAAAAGATATCTCCTCAATTGGCTGGCTGTTTACATTTCTCACTGTGAATCAGGAGGCATAGGGATTACCTCCTCCCCAGCAGCGGTGATTTTATTTTGGCACACACACGCCTCATGGGGTGCGCCACGCATGGTAGTTATTGGACGAGATAGCTCGGTTAGAATTCTCGACAAGGAATACCGCCCTCTCGCAGGTTCAGCTGAGATGCATCTTGGATCCAACCGCATAGTTGGCTTGTGACCGAGTTCAGCTGTGGTTGGCCTCAGATAAACATTGTCACTTGATGAGTCAATGATCATGTCGCTTTAGGTCCAGTGCCAGGGGATGATCACAGTCTGCCTTGCAGCCGACAGCAGAGGCGACGCCTGCGTTTCAGTTGAGTGCAGTAAGAAGCCTACACGTTGGTTCATACGGGGCTATCGCCCTAGGCGAACTAACCTAGCAAGGTTAATTTAATAATTTTAATTTTAATAATTTTATATTACTTCTTTCTGACTTTATTCCACCCAAAATGGGGATCAAAGTATCTCAATCAAAGCTCAGTAATCTCAACAATAAATAGCTCTATACCCAAAGCCGAGGTCCTCAGTATGCTCATATCAATAAGGTTCATCCACATCATCATCAATAGCTTCAATGATAAGCTCTGTTCATAATGAACAGGCTGCCTAGTTTTATATTACATCTATCGTTGAGACGACATTGCTTAGTTCACCCAGGCCTTTAGCTATAATAAGATTTCAAGGTTTTACCCTACAACTTCCGCCTATAGTTAAAGAATACCTCAAACATACGATCCTTTTGCCCACCGGTAAACTCATTTGTGCTAGAGAGGTCAGTCACCATGTGTTTCGTAAACTGGTGCTCTTGGGCAAGAGAACATACCAGTTGTCATTCGTGTAACCCATAAAGTTATGGATCGGGTCTAAACCCGGTTGGTCTGGACAACTATCCGACTGCACGGGACATCCAAATATCTGTGTTCTTTGCGCAGGTGTGTCGCCGACAAAGTCACCTGGCTCGGAGCAACCGCCAGCAAATGTGTGGTTCAGACCGAACCAGTGACCGGCTTCATGAACCGCAAGGTGACCCATATTCCAGTCCTCGAATGCGCCTTGTTCGACCGTAAATCCAGGCATTGTCATGGCACTGAGCTGACACGAATCTAATCCCAAGGTCAAGTCGTCGCCCTCGGTAAGGATAGTAGGCCAATTGCAGTATCCCGTAGCGCCAGGCGAGTATTTGCTGAAGAAGTAAATGTTGAGTGCGTCATAGCCGCCCTTCCGGGTGCTCTTGAAATATTCCCTTTCCTCTTCTTCATAATTGACCCAGCCCTTGTCCGGTCCTTCGTAGACGAGAAACGACTGGCCTGCAAGATTGTCGACAACCCGCTCTGTCGAGTTCAGCACCAGATTGATTCCATACTTGGCAAAGGATTCGTGCAGAACATTCCATTGCGCATCGACAATCTCCTTGGTAATAAGATTCTCATCTTCTTCGGTGCTGGCGATGTGGAAGTTGACATCTACAGTAAAGCTCTGGGGGAGGTCATTCCGGCGGTTGGAATCAGTAACCCTGGAATGAAGGGTGGCATGATCGTCTGGACCTTCATCGGAAACGAGACATCCATTGCCACGGGGGGCTGTTGGTTTGGCATTGGCGATGGCGCCAAGGAGGCCCAATAGTGTCAAACCAAGCATGGTGAAGTCGACTCGTCGCCAACGCAAACAATGATAACAATAATGGAAACTGTGAAATAGGGAAAAGGGTGATGGACTTGAGCTTGTATAATAATCTATAAACTATAAACCCCCCCACATCGTTATCAATGACCTCGTATTGCCGGCGGTTCTGCTTCATTTGACAGTCAATACGACCTTGTCGTCAACTTGCCGTCTTGGCGAGCGGGGCCTTTAAACAACACCTTCCGCTCTTAGAGCGTTGCCGATCCCTGGACCCAGCGGTGAGGGCGGATTTTGAACGATCTTCTGGCTCAGTTATCCCATCGAGGGCCGGGCTTCGATCTTCTAGGTCGGTTATCCCGGCTTCAACTATAATAAAGAACACATTTCCAATTCATCATAGCATCATATCCCAATGCTAACACAGTTGGCCTTTTTTAGCCATCCTGGTGCCTATAGTCAAAGACTCATACCTATCTAGCTGTCTATCGTAACATTTGCGCTCCTGTCTATGTTGGAGTCTTGCATCATGGTTATGGATCATTTCTACGCCAATTCGTGGGGGTTGGGGCGGACTCGTGGGAAGTCTGGATTGATCGTGTAATTTTGGCAGTAGAGAAAGATGAACGTATTTCTAATTGTTGCTAGGTAAAGCGAGAGGATCTTCAGGCTCCGTTTCCAGCTTTAGGTGTTTCCCCCCCTTGGCTCGTTTCTCAAACGCAAGTCTCCCCCACCTATCTCATACCCACGCCAGAATCTCGATATTGGCTGCCATACGGATACACACTAGTTCTTCGCTACACCTCTCAATCATCTCGTTCGGCCGTCTCCTGGTCCCTTCGTACAAGAGGCTCTTCATCCTTGTTGGGCATGTACTTGAAAATGATGGGCAGGACAGCGGCAAGGATGGCGGCGGCCCCGAGAACAGCATTTGATGCTGCAAATCCCTTGAGGTTGCGGGGCCCTTCAGAAGCGGGCCACAGGTAACTTCCGTAGATGTAGCTAGTGTGACCGAAAGAGTTGACAAAGGCAATGGCGATAGAACGTTTCCGCTCTGGCCTAGCCATGACTTCGCTCGTCCAGTTGAGAATCAGTGGCACTGTTGTGAACATGCCACCGATGAGGAAACACATCATGACGTATTTGACGGTATTGTTCCTAACCACAATGGCGATGAGGCATGATAGGGCAGCGATGGAGAGCAGACCAGTAATGTGCCATCTGCGATCTTGAGTCTTGTCTGAGGTCCAGGACCAAAATAGCTGGAAAATAGCACCGCAGGCCCAGATGGGGACTGTCATCCATTGAGCCGTGACACTGGTGTATCCAAGTCCTTTGAGCATGGTGGGAATAAAGTAGGAAATGGTCAAGCCCAGAATGTTGCAAGTATAGAGACATAGGAACAGCCAAGTTCTGCCGTCCTTAAGGGTTGCTGTAACGGCCTGGAATGGTGTCAAGTTGTCTTCCTCCGGTTGAACAGAGGCGCTCTGGTCGTGCAGGATGCGAACGTGCCCGAGAAGTCGTTGTTCGGGAGTCAACATTTTGGAGTTTCGGGGGTAGTCGGGAAGGACGAAGTAGAGGCCGAATCCACAGGCAACGGTAACAACGCCTTCGATCAGGAGCAGCCATCGCCAACCTGGGATTCCACGGGCTCCCTCTAGTCGCGAAATAACGGCTCCGGCCATGATGCCACCGAGGGCGGGTGCGACACAACCAGAAGTATAGAAGATGCAGAACCGTTTACCTAGCAAGTTAGCCACAGTATACACGCAGTCACAAGTGTTGAATGCTTACCAACTTCCTTCTTAGTATACCAGCAGGTCAGGAGGAAAAGAGCACCAGGAAAGAGACCAGCCTCGATAGCACCAAGGAAGAAACGACCGGCCAGGAAAGAGGACGGGCCCTTGCTCTGGGACATTCCGATAATCACACTTCCCCAGACGACACAGATGGTAGGCAAGTAGATGGAAGGCTTGATCTTCATCAGCAGCATGTTGGAGGGTACTTCGAACAGGACGTAGGCGACGAAGAAGAGAGATACGAGGAGAGAGTATTCTGAAAGCAAAGGATGGTTAGTGGAGGCAGTAGATGACCGAGGGTCTGGCTTACGGTTCTCGCTGAGTCCTAGATCCTCACTCATTCCTGCGGCATTGGCATTGGCCTTGATCGTGTCAGTCAGTCAGTCATGCTAACAACTCCGGCCCCCAGGTACCCATGGGATAAAACTCACAATGTTTCCTCGGTCGAGGTACGCAAGAATGTACATCCACCAGAGAAGCGGAAGCAGAACCATGTCAGCCTTCCTGACCAGCCGCTTTTCCTCTGAAGTCCCTGGAACATAACACTGAAGGGCTGCGACAATCTCGGCATCTTCCAGGGAAAGTTCATCTGTGGCAACCTTAGTCTCCTTGAGGCTGTAGTTGGAAACGCGATCCTGAGCCTTCGGCCCCTGATCCTTGGATGTTGCACGCTCCATCACAGAGCAACAACAAAGAGAAGAAGATGGTATGATGGGATAAACTTGACCGAGTCTGGTAGCAAATGTTTCGATGCCGATTGCAGAATGAAGATTGGGAAGTCCAGGTGGTTGATCAGGTTATGTACCCCATGTGGGAGGTCACGGAGGTGTTATGGAGGGCGGGAGAAGTTAGCCGCTAAGCAGGCTCATGAGGGGGTGACATACTAGTTAGTTAATCCTGACCGGTTCAAACCCCAGATCCCGGACAAGTTATCAAAAAGAGGGAGATAAGCTGGGGTTTACTGGATCCGCTCTGCCAAGAGTCTATCTAACTATCTGGAGATAAGCACACACTGTAGGTAACTGGTTGAGAATTAGGTTACCCGGACAAGAATCCTTTTAGCGAGAACCATAACAGTTCCCTCGGACTTGGAGTAACAAACAGCCATGTCACCTCTTTCATGTACACAGATGGGTTCCCACAAGATGTACCCTGCACTCATGTTTCTTTTTCCTCGATCAAGAGGATTTGCGGGGAAATGACGAAGGATCGCCATGGTCACTCAGAGGCGAAGGCTCATGGTCCGATAGCCCGGTTTGAGTTGCGGGGAAGTTGGGAACCCGGCACGCTACCGGCACGCACACTCAAAGTGACGGCCCGGTATCTTGGTTGGCGGTCTGGGGTAATGCAGCGCTAATGGCGATAGCTGCAAGAGGGCCTGCAGACATGGCATGGATACAGCTGGGATAAGGTCATGGCGTGTAGCAGGAGTCAAGAACACGCGTGGCGGTGGAACAAGTATAGTCAAAGAGCCGAGAGATGGCCTTGGACAGAGCCGGTGTGCCGGTCAACGAGCCGTCACGACGATGCTCATGAGCCGAGAAATTACGCCTCGGTACAGGAGCGGGCAATATTTCAGTCATTGTTGGTATTGACGACGTCTCCAAGAGGGGCGATCAGGCAGAATAGAGATTTCAGTCAAACACGCAAAGTTCCGTATGTGAGGGATACTCTGACATGTCATTATCAACGGCTCCTCAAACCGGAGCTTTTTGGACTTTTCACTTTGTGTCTTGACTCTTGTCTATCTCGATATAACAATTCTACGCCCATTCTACATCATCTTCCAAGTCTATGACGAGTTAGCCGCAGATGCTGCCACAATCTGGCGCGCCATGTCGGGAAATGTATCAGCCGTGATATCCATCTTGCCAAAGACACCTTCACAAAGCTCCTTCTCCCAAACAGTGCAATACGCAGCCTTGAAACTATAGACAAATTCTGGTCAGCAAGAGCAATCAATGTCTGTGGTAGAAATACAACTTACCCTGCCAACTGAGCAGCAGTCACATCCCAATTGTGAGCGGCCGCAAACCACTTCTCATCATCACCCAGACGGTCAAGCATAAGCTTATACACCCGAGGATCGGGCTTGCCAATCTTGAATCCGTCACAAGAGACAAAGTTCTCCTTTGGCATATGGATGCCGTTGTGCGTGAAGTAACCGCCCACGCGCTCCACATCACCAGCCGTCAAGGCCCAGATAGTGAAGCCGTTATCCCTCAGTATCTGGAAACATTCTGCAATTCCAGGTCGTGCTTCCAACTTCATGTACTCCTGGAGGATATACTTCAAGTCTTCGTCGTTGGCGAATTCATGAGGCTCTTGCACACCCGCCATGTATAGCATTCTGTAAAAGATGCTGCTAAATACATCTCTGAATGTGATGTAGCGGCCATTCATGCTCAGATAGGTGTACTCGCGCTCAGTGACCTCGATCCAGAGATATCCGAGCAGACGAGGTTTGATGCCCTGCTCGCGCAGCTTATCGCCCAGTCGGTGGTCAAGGGCATTGAACATGGCATCATACGACACACAAGTGCCGACAATGTCAAATACAACGTGTTTACTAGCCGGAGACATGGTTGAGTCGGTAAAACCGGGATGGTTGTTTGTGGTGGACAAGGGGGTTTGTGTAAGGAGGTTGATGATGGCTCGCTTTAGGCTTCCGATAAAGGTTTGGGCCCTATAAATGGCAAAACCAGGTGACACCTGTCGGTGTCTGCTTGTGCCGGGGGGGAGAGAACTAACCGAGTTGAATGACGGATTTGTTGTTACCGGCACGCAGCCGGCACAGGTTGATCGACACCCCGCATTCTTGAGTGGAAATCGACTTCCGCTATCTATCAACGTTTCATTCGCTTGTGTTATGTTATCTGGATACCTAACTTATTGTCAATGTTGGCCTGAACAAGATTCGCGACTTTTCTTGCGTCCATCTTTTAATTCCCAAAACGCTCTTATCATTCATCGGGACAGAGCCCATCTTGACCATCAGTTAGACACCCGACAACATGACCGTGCCAGTCGCCAACCCCGTCCCTTCCTTTTGGAACGCAGACCCTCGTCCCCTAGATGATTTCAGAAGTACCAAGGACCTTCCCTCCAAAGTTGACATTCTCATCATCGGCTCTGGTATCGCCGGAGTGGGCACAGCCTACCATCTACTTCAAGACAGCTCTTTCAAGGCCTCTATTGCAATTCTCGAAGCCAGGAATCCAGTCTCTGGAGCTACTGGACGAAATGGAGGCCATGTCAAGCCAGATGGATTCTTGAACGTTCCGAGAACTGCCAAGATCTATGGCGCAGCAGCAGCTGCCGAGTTGGCCAAGTTTGAAGCTGCTCATGTATACGCGGTCAAGGATCTTGTCGAGAGGGAAGGTCTTGACTGTGACTTCAACGTCACTAGGGCATTGGACGTTTTCCTGGACCCCAAACATGCAAAGCAGACGGGGGAAGCATACAGAGAGTTGGTAAAAGCAAAGGCTGTTGATCTACACGATATCGCCTTTACACCCAAGAAAGACGCGGAAAGGGTAAATCCTACCCTCGTGTTTGTTCTATTGCACGCAAGACAGTAGCTAACAGTTATAAAAACAGGTTTCTGGTGTCAAGGGCGCTCAGTGCTGTTTTTCTTACACAGCCGCCCACTTGTGGCCATCAAAGATGATCCATCAACTCCTCCAGCTTCTACTTGACAAAGGGGTCAACCTTTACTCTCACACGCCGGTATCTTCAGTCTCGTCAATTCAGGATAAAAATGGAGCATGGACTGTGACAACCCCCCGTGGCTTGATCAGGGCTCAGAAGATCATCTACGCCACCAACGGCTACACCAGTCACCTACTGCCCGAATACGCGCGCTGCATCGTGCCGATCAGGGGCATAGCCTGCCATATTAGCAGCCCCAAGGGAAGTGACACACCTCATCTGGTCAATACCTATGGCATCCGCTTTGATTCTCGTAACAATGATTATCTTATTCCACGACCTGACGGAAGTATTATTGTTGGTGGAGCCAGACAGCGGTTTTGGCACAATAAGGAGAGATGGTATGGCACGACGCGAGATGATGAACTTGTTGACGAGGCTGTGTCTTACTTTGATGACTACATGCAACGACATTTCCGCGGGTGGGAGAACTCGGGTGCCAAAGTCGAGAGCATTTGGACTGGAAGTAAGTTGGAATCGCTTTAACCGCAACTGCTGTCGGCTGCTAACACCTATATCAGTCATGGGCTATAGCGGAGATTTCATGCCTCACGTTGGAGAGGTCCCAGACAAGCCGGGTCAGTTCATCATTGCTGGTTTCACGGGCCATGGAATGCCACAGATTCTGCTCTCGAGCAAGGGCATGGCGGCCATGGTGCGTGACGGTGTTTCATTTGAGAATTCGGGTCTTCCTCGCATCTTCAAGACCACCAAGGCTAGGATATCCTCAGAACGAAATCTCATGGAAGAGAGTCTAGAGTCGTTGTGGAAAATGGGTAGGGAGTCTAAGCTATAGAGGAATGGAGGTGATGAGGTATAGTATAGACGAATGAGCGCGAAAGAGTACTGTTCACTCAATGTTAGTTACTATTGCTACATTTAATTTCTCGTCATACAAACTAGAGCTTTTTCTTGATTTGCCTACATGTCACCGTTGGTCTTGATACAGTAGGGTATGTAGGTATGCTAAGCAATGCTCTTCTGGGTAGTTATTCTAGAGGCCATTCTGCGAGAACCTGGAACAGCACCTGAATTTGCTACTCTCAGCCCTTGTCTTTGGTCTTCTGGCTCAGTTATTCCATCGAGGGCCGGGCTTCGGTCTTCCAGCTGAGTTATCTCCGCTTCAACTAAACAAAGAACACGTTTCCAATGCATCATAGCATCGTATTCCAATTCTAACGTAATGAACCCCTATCGTCATTCAAACATTTAATTGTCCCTGACCCTCACATGAATCATGTCATTGAAGCCAATGATGGTGGATAAGAGGGCATCTAAATTAGGCAGTTTTCCCGCTGATCACAGGCACGTACCGGCACGCATCGGCACATGTCGGCTGACATTTTCCGGCACGAAACCGGCACACAACAAACACCTCAAATCGTCAAGATCTATCTCCCTCTTTCATCATTCCTCCACTATACGAGGACCTGTATTTACTCAACCTGATTGGCTTGGTTTGCTCAGTGTGTTGCCATGTCAAGACCCACCGAGTCGGATCAGACTCTTGATGGCCGGCACCCTCCGGCGTCGCCCCAGCCGGCAACACGCAACGAGATAACCGTGACGGTTGGGAAGAGGCAAAGGGCCGTACGAGCGTCAGTTCTCAGATAGCGTATCATTGCATTCATCCCATGGCTAATAGGACACACAGATGTGACCATTGCCACCGCCTGAAGGAGAAATGTACTGGCGGAGTCCCATGTAACGGGTGCGTCAAAGCCAATCGTCAATGCGCCTTCACCAGCACATTTAGACGAACAAGAAGGCGGCGCGAAGTGCAAAAGCTGGCAGAAACACTAAATCCAAAGACGTTTTTCGATATTGACAGGATCCGCAACTTGGAATACATTGTCCAGCACTTTACGAATATCCAGGAGTTCAGCCCAGCTGCGGTTGCGGAGACATTGGCATCTCTGGGAACAGACAAGGGAAGCTTGCCAACCCAGGAGAACCAGCAGCATGATCAAACTTCGGAAGACGTTTCTGGAAGTCAAAAGGCGAAAGATTCTACTTCTATGCTGGGTATGTGGCTTTGGATATCCAAGTTATAAAACTATTACTTATCATTCTATAGCATACGAGGAGTTCTCTCATTCCGACTTTACTCGCCAGATCCAGCAAAAATTAGGTCCTGACTTGGAAAGACCTAGCACTGTAAGAAACATGTCTCCATACCGATTTTTTATTTGCCAAGCTCATATTTATTGCCACAGGATCCGACAGCCAGCGTGGCCACTGCAGAACAGCTACTATCATGGCCCTTTGTCGTCCAAGACGCAGTATCTGTATTCCCACCTGCTGAGGTCGCCACTACACTGCTCGACATCTTTTTCAACGTAGCTCAGACAAACTACTTCTATGTAGACGAAGACTACATCCGGACTCGGATATCCGAGATTTATACCAACGTCACCACGCCACTCACAATTGCCGACGCTCCATGGGTCTGCACCGCTCTCATGGTGTTTTGCGTCAGCACCCAGTTCGCACACCTGGTCAAGGGAAGACAGTCCAACAACGGAGAGGCTGATGTTACTTCGGCAATAGACGACGCCCTTGCTTTGTCCTTCTATCGAAAGGCAACGGCCATGATTCCTGATCTGCTGACCATCGAAAGTGCCCAATGCGTGCAAGCCTTCATCTTGATGGGGGTGTACACTCTTCCTGTTGACCCTGCGGGGTTGGCCAGCAGCTATTATGGAATTGCTATGAAGATTGCGATACATAACAATATGCACTTGAAGAACAAATCCAAAACGCGAGACGCCGAGATGCGTAACCGGATTTGGTGGACAGTGTATACCTTGGAGAGGTGAGCCATCCTTTGTCATTCATTGCTTTAACAAATTGGACAGACCATCTGACTCCTCATAGGCGTGTTTCTATCATGCATGGCCGGCCAGCATCCATTCAGAGATCCCAGATAAGCACCGAACTACCAGTCGATCGCGTTGAATTACAGCCGTCCGGAAGGCCCAATACATTCCACAACGTCATGGCGCAGAAGGATCTTACTGAGATCATGGAGGATGCTCGCGACAACATGTTGGTTTTTCCATCCCAGGTTACACTGTCAAGCTAACCTTTCTAGCTTGAGGATTAAAAAAGCAGATCGCTCCAAGCTCGAGCAAGTAGCCAAAGATGCCCTCAAAGTCAACCAGGCATTGGAGACGTGGTGGGATAGTCTCCCAGATGAGACGTATTGCAAGGACTTGACGCCAGGCCAGCCGCTATTTCGATCCAACATACACCTTGCACTTACGTATCACCTTGTGCATATTTTCATCGGCCGGTCCTTCATCTTTGACGACTCTGATGCAGACAAGTTGGGTCTGCATGGATGGGCCAACGCTCGGAATACCCTTATACAACACTGCATCCAAAGCGCCATTACATCAATACAGCTTTGTCAAAAGCTCCATGACGAGTTTGGACTTTCCAAGTCATCATACACCGAGTTTACTTCTTGCTGCGCTGCGGTAGTGACCCTGATAGCTCAACGTATCCTCAGCAAGACAGTAGAATTCGGCGAAATCTGCGACCAAGGAATCACACTACTAAAAATCATGTCTGGCGGCATCTTTGCCAACACCAAAAGCTCCGAGAAGCGAGGTTTGGAGATTTTAGAAATGACACTGGCCAAGCTAGGTGCAGGCCATGGTGAAAGTCCGTCGTTGGGTGGTGCAGGTTATGATCAGTTTCGTAACTGGGTTGCGTTGCAGGTTGAGCCTGAACAGATGCTCGGACAAGATCAGGCAGTGCCGACTATGGAGTGGGCGTATGGAAGTAGTCCGGGGCAAGGGTCGTTTCACTCTGAGGAGATGAACTTGATGAACGAGTTTGTTCCTACTACTTTTGCTGAGCTTGCGTCGTTGCCTGGCCTGGAAAACTACTTTCAGAGTTCAATAGGATAAGGAAAGACACGAACTTTACATCTTTAGACATTGACTGTGATGGAGACACAAGAATACCATCAGAGGTTCAAGTGTGCCCCTGTACCCGAGCCAGCTTCCCCTGAGGAGTCGTTGCCATAAGGTTTGTTTTACTATTAACTCTGAACACGAAATCAGGCGTCATTGTGTCACTTTACTCGGTTTATATTGCACGGCACGTCTTTGAACTCTATTTAAATATTACATTGCTCATCAATCCCCCGGGGTATCATCTGTCATCTCCCAATCCATTTCATCGCTTCGTCGCCACCACCTCGACTATCATATCCTTCTGTACACGTATCCCAGCCCCACTTTGTTCCGTGTCCTCGTGATAGGGACTCGATATCACGGTACGAATACCCTCATGACTATGTATCGGCCTGGGAACCGCATCAAAGTCGCCAACATCCGAGACACCACTTTCTACATCGGCTAGTTGATGGGTCGAGCTCGTCTCGTCATTCTCCTTTTCTCTATTTGTTCTCGATATTGTAGCCAGTCGGATAGCACGGCTTGGTCGACTGATGGGTTGGCTGCTGTTGTTGTTGCCGTAGTAGGAGCTGAGGAAGCGGGCTGGGAAGATGTTGCGGATGACAGGTCGAAGTAGGGGGAAGCAAGCTATTGGAGGAAGTTAGTCAAGAGGTTCAACGCAGACTTGAGGCTGAGGGTTCTCACCGGATACAATGGCAATGTTGATCTCGACAGATCCCCAGACACAGTACATGCCGTAGTCATGGGGCATCTGCGTTGACTTGGGGTTATAACTTAGTGCCTCGACAATGGCGAATACCGACGCGAGACAAACACTGCGACGGGGTTAGACGTCGATGCATGGCAATGGATGGTAGTCACGTACATAGAACCAACGACGAATAGACCAGCCACAGCAATCTTCTGGCCAATGCGTAGACGAAGCTTGAAGACCTCGATAATAGGCAAGACCAAGATGGCAAGGTCCATCAAGAAATGCGTAAGCACCGTACTAAAGAAGAATTCCGTATCCCGGATCCTGCAGACGGCATGGGGGATCGTTTTATCCCAGTACGCCTGAACCGGGAGACAACGAAAGATGGTCATGAACGTTCGAACAATAATCCAGACGAAGCACATAACAATCATAATCTGCATGGGGAGTCGGATCGAAGATAGCTGAAAGATTCGCCAATAGAGGAAGAGGATGGCCAATTTCGCAGAGGCGATCGCAAAGGCGTATGTCAAGGAGTTGAAGAATCCGATGAATCGTCCATTATGAAGGATTAGGTCTCGTTCGGCTTCGGTGAGGTCGTCGGGCATGTATTGACCAAGGTACCAGTGGATGGTCCCTACATTCAATTGTTAGACTCTGAAGGATGTGGATATCGAAGGTTTGTTTGTACATTCTAATACGGTCGCCGAGTAGAGGCATCCGAATATCTGAGGTCACTGTTAGCAGGCTGATCATGTCTTGAGCGGATGGAGAAACCCACATAGGTAAGCACACAAAAGGTGTCATCCCACCACCAAGGCTGCTTCGTTATCCGTCGGGCCATGAAGCGCATCACCATCGCTACCGTTGCCGCGATCCATGTGATGGCCGTCGACCAGTAGATGTTGGGCTCGAGCCCAGCCATGGTTGAGAAAAAGGCCAAAGGCCTGGAGAAGTTTGAAGCTTTCGACGAGAGACACAAAAACAATGACGAGAATCACCTCCCAGCAGGTTCATGCTGGGGGGCTCCCTCACCTTTTGGCTGAGGATCAGCGCTTTGACTTTGGGCTGGCTGGGTGGCTGGCCTATCAACAAGACTAGACCCCCATCATTGGACCGTTGACGTGAGGGCCTGACTCGAACGCGACAAGCCACCATGGCTGAAAGCAATGTCCCCCCAAGTGGTCTTGGCGGGCTGGACTCGAGCCTGTGGTTTGCTTGGCTGGGCTGGGCTGCTTTCGGGACTCACGTTTGAGCTGGGCGAGTCGATAGCTGGATCGAGACCGATTTGCTGGTTCGGTTCATTCGGCAGCGACGGCTTCCTTGGTAGACCAAGCCATTTGAATGCCCATGGTTAATGCAAGAGTCATGAAGAGGCTTTTTCAGGAGAATTCCTATTGCCAGGTCTCAGCCACGTCTTTCTTACCGAGCGTGAAAGTGAAGCCCCTTTTGCGTTGAAATCAGCCACAGAAAACCAACACGCGAGATAAGAAAACACACAAAATAGCTGCCGGGGTAAGGCGGCAGTGTTGGATCCGGGGTCTGGGAAACTCTAGCTCGGACCCGCGTCCGCCCAAAAACCCCAGGTTTATCGCTAAGCCCTGATTTGACGGGTCTCGACTTTCCCGATATCAACGCGGTCTGAAACCATTGTCATGTCGGGTTCCTGGGAACTGACTCGGTGACGGGGTATCGGGAAATGCCTTGTTCTCAGCTGAGCTGGTGGTGTCCGTCCTGCAGGGAGACGAGACGCAAGATGCAGGGGACATTGCAGACTGCCGTTAAAGCATCCACTTCCATATCTTCAGCTCTCTCTCGCTTTGATGTCATTTCTTAAAGAAACGCTCAGATCCTCTTCAACTCCACCGTAGCATTCCCCCCTTTGACCGTGCACCACGGCCCGGGCACTTGGTTCTTCAAAGACGCATCGCTTAGGTCTGTTGACAGATCTGATCGAGCTTAGCTTCAAGGTCGACCCACTGACCGGTGAGGCAGCTAACGCGTGGTGGCTGCAGCGGATTTTGATAACGTGCTGAGGTGAACGATTAGTCCGCTACAGCTCGGGCCATTCGGAAGACCGTCCTCTTCGATCTTGTCTATCAGTGAACGGATCGTAGAATGTCATTCAAATTCTTCAAGGGTCAAACGGTGCCGATCAAGGAGGGTGACAAGCTTTGGGGTCCGACACGTGTCGAGCGATACGACGCGGCCGTCGTGGCGTTTCTCCCGTTGCTGAACTAGAGATGAATGGCTGGGTTTAGCGCGGTGTGGTGGGCGGCCGCGGGATGGGCTCTCTTGCGACGGCAGTCTGGGAAAGCAAGATTGCGCTTCACACTTTCCAGTGGTTTGTGATACTATTCCCATGTAAGAGATAGTTAAAAGGTTGAATCGACGCGGTTCGTCTTGGGAGCTCAGGGGTTATCATGATATTGACAGCTTTCAAAGCAAAGCTCGCTTAAACCCAAAAGTTGCACTCATCACAACCGTGCCAAACTGCCCGATCCGGAATTTCTCAACGTTGGCAGTCTTTATTTCCGCCCCCTCTTCGGTTGTTAGGGTGAGGTTGGGGACATTTCCGCTCTTGGCAGTTTCCCGGGCTAATGGGTCAGGGGCACCATTCTGCAAGGAATCGTTAGTGTCTAGGGCCCCTGGATAGGTAATCTTGCATTTATTGGAAGAGATCCGATGGGATCATGCATTTCATCAGACGCGTGCGGTTGCGAACAGTTCATGACGATGATCAGCCACGTGGAGTCGGAATTACCAACAGCCTTTTAGTAGTCCGTGCCGTAGCGGTGCTTTGCTCCATCGTATCTATCCAACTCCTAGTACTCTGTATACCCAGCGATATTTGCAGGGCAACATTAGCTCGTGTGCTATAAAGGGTCCGGGCGTTGTCACGCAATGCACAAGCAGCTCCGTCACAACGAGGCTAGTACGCGTCTCAAAACTCATCCACGGTTATCTTTTTCCATTTGGTGCCTTCTACTCTTTGAAAAGCGGTCTAATCTTCGCCTACAAACCCAAATGATGTCTGCAGACCCAAGCCACAGAAAGCACGGGCTCGTAGGTGTCATGACAAGCTGTAACGGGGCCGATTGAACCAGCACGCCTGCCCCTGGTGTCTGAACTGAACCGAGCTCAAGCTGTCAAATATCACATCGGCTTCCAAAGCCTCGCTCTACTTGCTATCGCCTTTTGTCCAGCCTGTTAGTCTCCTTCCTGAGATAGAGCTTCAAGGGCGTGAGCCCGGGATAGTAGAGATTAACTGCGGTGGTATGGGTGCACAAATAGGGGCCTCCTTGAGATCAAAGGTGATCGAGTCATTGTTCCCAAAAAGTCGATAGATCAGGGGATTCTTATCGGGGGCCTGGGAAGTTTTTAAAGGTGGTTCGAGGGTAACTGCCGTGAGCTCATATGTCTAGGAGAAAGATAAGCTTCGTTTTGCATACCCATGCATCTTGGCCATCTCTCTCTATCGCTTCCGCAGCGGTAGAAATCTCCTGATCATGGTCGATAAATGTATTAAACAGTAGCACCCTAAATGCGGGAATGGGAACTTGAAGCATGTTCAAAAGATTTACGAGTTCAGGCTCTGGCCGGGACGCGATCTAGGGGTAGACAATTGTCCAAGATCAGGAGGCCTCAAAAAGAAGATAACTGATAAGGACATAATTAAGCGTCTTTGGTTCTTTTAGTTACAGGCCTCGTATACAGTAGGGCCTGACTCTCGGGTGGTTCTAGGAGGGCCCAAGATTCTATTCATTGATGCTACCCTAAACATCTCCATCCTGTCACGCTAAGCCGGATAATGTCCTGATCGATAGTAATAAGGATGCTTGGATTGTCGACTTTGGTGGCGGGTGTACGGAGGGATGGGTGCCCAGGACGTTGGTCGAGACGGTGGAGGGTGATCTGGTTGCTCTTGAGAAGATGTTGGAATTCATCAACGCCTGAAGGAGCAAGCTCAAACTACAGCGGCTTGAGAAAGCATCAATACAGTCTATATTCCGATCTTATGCCTCCCTAGTTCAATATTCCTTTGCCATTCTTTTGTGCCTCCATATAATTCCACAAAGGCCCCTTGGGACAATCATCCCGATCCAAAAAGATCTCTACCATCCTAAGATCCTTACCCTTGTTTAAACCTTCATGTTCAAGCACATCCTTCAACTCACGCCATGTCTTTGCTGAACCGGTATAAGTTCCTTCCTTGGCTCCAAAGAAGGATGGTGCTTGGAGATATCGCCAAGGTGTGACGTCGTTGTACTCTTCATTTCGTCCGTGGATGCATCGCTCGATGGTGTAGCCATCGTTGTTGATGAGGAAGACGACGACGTTGAGGTGATGGCGGACCATGGTTGCGAGTTCTTGGACTGTCATTTGGAAACTTCCATCGCCGATTACCAAGATGGTCTTTGCTGATGATAGACCATGGTAGTTGGAGGCCTCTAGAAGCTCTTTCTGCGCGAGAGCAGCTCCTTGGGCGCCAGGTAGCATGTAACCGATGGACAACCAAGTCACTGGCGTAAAAACTCTAGTGTGCTGAGGAATGGCCATCTCTCGAACTCCAAAGCCAGCAGTACCAGTCTCGCCGAGGATAATATCCCCAGGCTCGATGACGTTTGCCAGCATCTTCCATAGTTTATCCTGAGCCAAAATCTCATCTGTCGGCTTATCCGGGATGGGGAGGAGCATATCGCGTGGCAGTTTGGGATAAGGGCTGTAAGATGGTACTTGCTTGGGATCTAGTTCGCGCACTAGGCGAGAGACGATATTCTTGGACGACACATCTCTGAACAGCTGAGTACCAATCTGTACCCCGTTGATGGTAAAAAAGATTGCGGCGTCATCTTTTGGAATGGTGGTGTAATTGCTGCTGTTGGTATTGCTGAAATGTGGACCAAAGAATAGAACCAAGTCTGAGCTCTGATAAAAGTCCTGAACGGCTTGATCATCAAAGCACCCCTTGTAGATACCGTGAAAGTTGTCCAATGTCTCGTCTGTAAGGCCTTTACCAAAAGGCATTGACCATGTCGGCCACTTAGTGTCTTTAATAAGAGTCTGAACTTCCTCACGGATTCGAAGCGGTCTGGTCTCGCCATCGACAACGATAACAGGTTGCTTTGCGCTGTAAATCCTATTCATGACCTTGCCAAGAACCTCATCTTCATCCTCGTTGGGCTGTGCTTCTGGGAGGACGATTGGAGACCGTAACCTCTCGGCAGACACAGGCTTGCGCACCATATCAACGGGGACTTCGATGTAGACGGGTCGGCTGTGTAGGAGACACTGCCTGAGAGCCTCATCAATCTGTTCTGCGCTTGTCCGAGGATCGTTCAGACAGGCCTGATACACTGTGACGTGGGCATGCATAGCTGCGAAGCGGCGATATTCACCATCGTTGAAGGTATGATGAATCATCCGACGAGTTTGCTGAGCCTCCCGGGTTGGAATGCCAACGATATGCACAACTGGAGCGAATTCGGCGTATGCGCCGGCAATGGCATTGATTGCAGATAGTTCGCCGACACCAAAGGTTGTGACGATGGCCCCAAGTCCCTTGATTCTCGCATAGCCATCAGCGGCATAGGCGGCGTTGAGTTCATTGGCGTTTCCGACCCATCGCAGACCCGAAGGTTGGACGTAGTCGAGGAGAGTGAGGTTGTAATCTCCCGGGACTCCGTGAATGGAATCAACGCCTAATTGGCGTAGACGAGTAAAGAGGTACTCGGCAAGCTTGATAGATGAAGACATGGTAGTAGCGGATGAAAGAGTTGAGGATGAGTGAAGTGGGAGGGGAGTGTCAGCAGCAGCAGCAGCAGCAGCAGGGATGATTGTAGTGATGCATGCGTATTTAAGTAGGACAAAAGATGGGGTCGAAGGGTGTTGTAGACAAGCCGATACGTAGCGATTTGGAGTATCGCGGGGTGAATGACATGCCGAGGCTTGTTCTCTCCGACTGTGACACTCCGGACCCACTTTCTCTCCGACACTCCGACGCCGGCTCCGGCTCCGGAGTCTAGACCACGAGATAAGAGACGAATACTCCGATGGGATATAAATTCGATAAAGGCGGTATTGCTCCCCTTGTTCTCTTCTCGCCAATCCCAAGTATACCCATTGAGCCTCGTCTTCATTTTCTACTCCTCACCAACCATCTATCACTATGCTGCGCAAGAAGATTGCCCAGATTGAACAAAACAGAGCATCCTCTGATCCCCTTCCAAAAACCACGGCACCCTACGCATCATCAACATTTTACAAACTCAAGAATGTCCCAGACAAACCAAAGGCAAAACGCTGGGACGACCGCTTCAGTGTTGACAGTCGGAACCAAAACATTTCACCCCTGAAGCTGGCATCCAGGGTCTTCAACCATCCAGACATGATCAGTCTGGGAGTTGCTCGACCTTCTGCCGAGTACTTTCCTTGGGAATCTATGGACCTTTTTTGTACTGATAGTTCATCACCCGGCGCCAAGAGTCCTCTTAAGTCAGGACTCCGGATGAGTTGTGTAAAGGGCGAGGATGACTATGATCTCGGCATCGCCATGAACTATGGCTACTCTTCAGGATCTCCCCATCTTCTTCGATACCTCACTGAGCATACGGAGCTACTACACAACCCTCCTTACCAAGACTGGGAGACTGTCCTCAGTTGTGGCACCACCTCTGCCATGGAGATTGCCTTTCGCATCTTCACCAACCCAGGTGACACTGTCCTTATGGACGGGTACATGTACTCAGGCACCCTTACTGCTGCTCAGTCCCAGGGTTTGAACGTCCTAGGTATTGAGATGGATGAACAAGGCATCATACCCGAGGATCTGGACCACAAGCTCAATACCTGGGACTCGAAGAAAGGGCGAAAGCCTTTTGTTCTATACACTATCCCAAGTGGACAGAACCCAACAAGTACAACACAGGGTTTGGAACGACGCAAAAAGATTTATCAACTTGCTGAAAAGCACAACCTCTTCATCCTCGAGGACGACCCTTACTTCTATTTTCAGATGGGAAAGCACACCACCGATGCACCTCCTACCGATCTGGACGACTATATCAAGAGCCTGCCAGTGTCTTATCTGTCTCTTGACGTCTCCGGTCGTGTTCTTAGGATGGACACAACCTCCAAGATTCTGGCCCCCGGTCTGCGTTGTGGATGGGTAACAGGAAGCTCCCAAGTCATCGAAAAGTTCATCTGTTACTCAGAAGTCGGCGTTGTCTGCCCAAGCGGCCCCTCACAGGTTATGGCTTACAAGCTGTTGGACGTGAAATGGGGTCACGAGGGATTCATCCGATGGTTAATGAACTTGTCAGCCGAGTATCGTCGAAGACGAGGTGTCCTCGTCGCGGCATGCGAAAAACATCTCCCCGCCGAATACTGCCTATGGAAGGTTCCAGAAGTTGGCATGTTCTTATGGATCGACCTTGACTTATCCAAGAGCAACCCCTCGATAAACCAAGTCAATGGAACAGAGCCGTGGCAAAAGTATCTCGAGATTGAAGGCGAGATTTTCAACCGAGCACAAGAAAATGGAGTGGTGGTTAGTAAGGCTAGTTGGTTTATCCCTGATGTCAAGGATTTGAAGCAGGTTAGCTTCCGTTTGACGTTTGCTGCGGCGAAGGAGGATGCTCTGGATAAAGGGATGGAGAGGTTTGGTCAGGCTGTTCGATCATACTTTGGAAAAGGGCAGCAGAATGGGAGGGCGTAGGGGTGTCGTAGTGGAAGAAAATGATAGGTAGCGTGGCCGGAATACTTCCTGCTAGGGTAAATTGCACAACATAGCAGGTATATCCAATGAATTCTATGATGAAACAAATCTATGGGACCAGGTACATTGAATGAGAGTCTAAAGCTTTGCCAGTTCCTTCTTGCCCACAGGAACAGCCTGAGACCTCAAAAGCCTTCGCAAAATCTTCCCACTTGGAGACTTGGGAACAAGTTCCAGAAACCTGATCCCGCCCTTTAACCACTTGTGCCTTGCCTTGTGGCTCTCAACATGTTCGTGAATAGACCTTTCCACTTCTTCTGTTGACAGACTACTGGCTTCTTTGCTTTTCACAACAAATGCCAAAGGGACTTCGCCTGCTCTGTCATCGTGGACTCCAATGACGGCGCAATCGGATACATAGGGGTGGTCGAGGAGATGAGCCTCGAGTTCAGCCGGGGCAACTTGATGACCCTAATAGAATTAGCCAGCGTCTATGACAAGGTTAGGTTGGGTACTTGCCTTGACTTTGATTAGTTCCTTGATCCGATCCACAACCACAAAAAGCTCAAAGCCGCCGGGAGACTTTCGTACAAGCACCTCGTCGCCTGTTCTGAGCCAACGTCCGTCTTTGTCCCACACAAACGTCTCGGCGTTGGCTTTTTCGTTGTTCAAGTATCCTAGAGTGACGTTTGGCGATTGGACATAGAGCTCTCCAGGAGTCTCGTGATCGGTTACTTCGTTGCCATGCAGGTCGATGATCTTGGCTTTGACACCAGGGAGCAGTGAACCAGAAGATCCCATCAGCGAATCTGTTTCGCTACTATGCAGAACGGAGGGAGAAGCTTCCGTTAACCCTGTTGTACACCGTGAGAACTTTTCCATGTCGGTTTGGGCAGCACATACCATAGCCTTGGCTGATTTTCCACTTGGGGAACAGTTCCAACATCTTGTGACTCGCCTCGCTACCCAAAGGAGCAGCTCCGGAGAAAGCAACACGAACACTGCTCAGATCGTATTTCTTGCACTTGTCGTGGTTGCTTAGGAGTTGAACAAGTATGGGCGGCACAACGTATAGCACCTCGATTTTGAACCGCTGGATGGACGCCAGTAGTTGGTCGAGCTGGAATTTTTGAAGAACAACGACCTCGTCTCCTCGGTAATGCGCGACGTGAGCTACGACCACGAGGCCGTAAATGTGGCTGAAGGGAAGCACGCCGAGAGACACCTGGGTGTTTAAAACGCCGCCCCGATGGCCTCCTTTCTCAAACGTGTGTATCATGAGAATGCATGCAATCACATTATAATGAGAGATCATGACCGCTTTCTGTTGTATGTTAGACAGTTAGGTAGATGACGAGGGAAAATTGCGTACCGGAAGCCCAGATGTGCCACTCGAGTAAGACAAATAAGCTACTTGTCTCTTCCCCTGACCTGGAATCCATTTCTGAACAGGCACAGGCGGCAAGGTCCTTCCTTCAGAGATCAAGTCTTGAATAGTTTTCACATTACTGGGTGCTGAAACTCCAGGCACTGGAAGAAGAAAAATGTTCTTCTCGGGAATCCCGACGGCACGTGCTGCTTTCAACGCACTGTCGAGTAATGGAACACAGGTGAATAAGGCCTTGGCGCCAGAAGAGCGAAGCTGATGTTCAAGTTCTGAGACTGAGTGAGCGGCACTTGCAGGAGTGACGATGCCATCTAAACGGTGAACGGCATGGGTGACAGGTATGTAGTCAATCTAGCCCATTAGAGAGGATGAGACAGCTTAGTGTGCAGACTCACAGTGTTCAAAGAGTAGATAGCCACAACTCTATCCCATTCCGTTCCTTCGAGGGGGTGAAGATGGGTATTCTTGGCAAGCGCTCGTGCAAGATACTCGACACGCTCTGCAGTCTCTGCCGCACTGCGAGATTGACCAGTTACGCCGCATGTGTAAGGGCTCTTGGAAGTTACAAATGATCTTCTTCCGTATGCTTCGCTATTGATGAACTCATCAACGGTAATGGAATCTGGGATTTCTACATCTTGTTAGGATCTGTTTGTGAGGGATGGCTGGCTTACGAACCTGGAAGAGGGGGGACCCATGGTGGCGGATGAAAGACCATGATGGCTTGGTAGGTCTATGGCAATCAAGAGCAAAGCTGCAGGTATGGCCAAGCCGGAGGTATCTACGAATGGTTTGGTTTGTACGCCGTTTTATTTATTATTCCAAACGGAAGACGCGGCATGGGTCGACGCGTTTGAGGGGGTTGGTTGCCTCGGTAGGTTGGGGGCCAACTCCTCGGTAGTCGTCGATCTCGGATTTAAATCTCGGCAAAGGCCAATCAACCCGCGATTAATTGACGTTATATTTTCTCACTCGAGGACGTAATCCGGGGTATTTATTGTGGGGTCTTGGCAAGTTTGGGTCATAGAGTTTCACCGAATTGTCGGTGAGCGACCGTTGAGTGAAACAATTATAGCTACGGGTTTCACTTGGTTCTAAGCATACACTAAATATAGAGACAGATAGCCTTGTATGGATGCTTGAGATTGGAGGACCTGAGAGCCTCCCTGATTGAACCTCAAGCGAGATCGGAGAAATGAGTCTCCGGTCGCGCAAAGAATTCGGATCCGATGATATCCGCTTCCCCTCTCTTTAAAAGCCAACAACTTGATGATTGCCGAGTCATGAAGAGCGCAAAACTTGAGCATCTAAAATATTATTCAGAACTATTGAAAAAGAAAAAAAGGCTCATAAACACAAATCAAAACTCAATTCTTCAATCTCGATCCGCCATGTCTCAAAACATTGTGGTTATAGGGTAAGACGGACCGCCCATCCTACAAAACAAACATGTTTCTGACGCACTCCCAGTGCCGGTGTGAGCGGCTTGACAACCGCTCTTCTTCTCTCCAAGGACAGTAAAGTCACTATAGTTGCAAAGCATATGCCTGGAGATTATGACATTGAGTATACTTCGCCCTGGGCTGGTGCCAACTTCTTGCCGTGAGTGAAACGACTAGATGGCTAGGACATGATGACTACCTTATTGAGCAGGATGGCCAGTAAGGAAAACTCGAGATGGGAGAGTAGAACTTGGCCAGAGCTGAAAAGGCTGGCCGAAAACGTTCCCGAGGCTGGTATTCACTTTCAGAGTCAGTACCTGGTTCACTTTTGCCGCAGCTGAACGAATGTCTTACACGGCTTACAGAGGCCCGACTCTTCAGACGAGACAAGGACATGAAGGGTTCCCTGCATCCTACCGATCATCTATTTGACCGTGAACCCTGGTGCAAGTCTCTGTTTCCCGACTTTCGGGAGTTGACAGCAGACGAGGTTCCAGAAGGATACCAATCGGGCAGCGAGTTTACAAGTGTCTGTATCAACACCGCAACTTACCTCCAGTGGTTATTGGGTCAATGCTTGAAGAACGGTGTCATCATTAAGAGGGCAGTTCTCTCAGACATCAACGAAGTCAAAACAATGAGCCACACCGGTTCCCCAGCAACCATTGTCATCAACGCCACAGGCCTGGGCTCCCTCAAGCTCGGTGGTGTGAATGACACCACACTCACACCTGCAAGAGGCCAGATAGTCTTGGTCCGTAACCAAGGTCCGATCATGCTTGGGGTATCCGGCACAGACGATGGATCTACCGAGGATATGTATGTGATGCAAAGAGCAGGCGGTGGAGGCACGATCCTCGGAGGAACCTACGACATTGGCAATTGGAACGCTAACCCTGACCCTAACATTGCGCTGCGCATCATGAAGCGGGTGGTCAATGTGTTCCCCAGCATTGCTGACGGAAAGGGCATTGAAGGTCTTGATGTTATTCGACATGGTGTGGGTTTGCGGCCATTGCGGAAGGATGGAGTGAGGATTGAGACTGAGAAGATGGATGATACAACTTGGATTGTTCATAACTATGGACATGCTGGTTGGGGATATCAGGCATCTTATGGGTGTGCTGAGAGGGTCGTTGAGTTGGTTGAGGAGATTAAGGAGCGTAACGTGCGAGGATCTAAGCTCTGAGTAATTGTATTAGATGGCGGTAGCTTATAAAGTTGTATCGGGTTGTCAATTTTGGGCTTCAAGCGAATCCTCAATCTCGTTCTCTTTGTTCAAAGTCGAGGGTTACCTAGTTGATAATGTCGTTGCGTTAGTGGAACCCCGCTCTCAATGGGATACCTGAGCCAGAAGGGTGTCAAGGTCATCTGATCATGTCTTCAAGTCCATTGGCGCCCCATCTTCGCTAATAGTGAAACTTAATTCGCCCTCTTTATCCGCTCTCGCGCTGTCTTACCTTGATAAGAAACGGCCTTGTACTTGCGCCCTTGCGCCCTATTGCTTGTAATGGCGGGTCGGTTGGGCGCGGCTATTGGCGTCATCGACGGCAATCAGGCAAGTCTACCCGAATTAGAGCTAGTAAAGGCTATCATAGGTCACTCAGCCCCGAAAGAAGCCCCAGTTTATCGGGGTCACACGGCGTTCGTATTCACCGACTGACATGTCCTTTGTCCGCTCCGACTCCCTTGTCAGTTTTCACTCCGCGCCACTGCCATACTCTCCGATCTCAAACCTTTCTCCGATCTCGAACATGGCATCGAGACAACCTGCGTGTGATCCCTGTAGGAGGGCCAAGCTTGCATGCGATCATACTCGTCCAATCTGCTCCCGTTGTCGGAGTCAACAGAAACAAGGGTTATGCACATACAGGGTTTCTCCCTTCAAGAGGAAACGTGCAAGTGATTCTGAACCACGACAACAAGAGAGTCGCCCTACTAGTCGGTAAATTACACCATGGTTTCGTCAGAGTTAATGCTGAATAATATGTGACTAGCCGTCGTGTCTCTCAAGATGCCTCCCCAACTCATCCCACCTCTCAAACACCAGCCGCCAATAGGACCTATCTATATCCCAATCCGGGACACATCGGACTTTCAAGTCATGTCGCCATCTTCAACCAAATATTCCCTGACCAGTCCGACACATCTCCAGCTGCTGCAACAGGCCATAGTGGTTCGCCGAATGACATTAGCCCCGAGGGTCCTTCCTTGGATGATAACCCTTTGGCCAGAAAAGGAGCCGAGCTACTTAAACAACTCCTAGAAAAGTATAGTCTATCATCTATGGAGAGCTTCGTCTCCTTCTGGATTGAAAAGGGTATAAATCTGGCTCTTGCGGAACCCTTTGTGGCTCTGTGCGCCCAAATATCCAATTACTCCTGCTTATCAACTTTTGAGGGACCAGATTGGCATCTCAAACTGGCACAAAAACTGTTAGCCAACTCGATACGGCCTTTGGAATATGACAGCAACACGACATTCTCTGAATACGTGGCTCAATTTACCGGACAAAATACTCGCTGGGAGACTTTGGGCATCTTTTTATGCGCGGTTCTTCGGGCCTTGATCGAGATCCCCTTCTTCCCTACTCTATATACTACAGAGGAGAGTCAACGCGATCTGAAAGAGAAGTTGTTGGCTCTTATCGGTTGCTCTCTGGATGTTTGCCTCTCTTTGGATTGCTTAAACGACCTGCAACATCTGATCCAATACGAAAACGCAATTACTTATACATATACCAGCGGAGACCAAAGTTAGTAAAGCAATCGGTTTCTTCCATGGGCTTTAAGGCTAACATCTCAAAGGCTTTTTCTTATACCGAAGACTCGGTGATGTGATGGCATCCGTCTTTGCACTGGGATATCACGAAAACTTAGACGCCAAGTCCGACACGCCCCTGTTTCTAATTCAACTACGTAAAGCGGCGTTTGCACGAATCTACTCGGCAGATAAGAATGGCTCACTTTTCCTCGGTCGGCCGCCACGTCTGAGCAAGAGATTCTCTTGTTTTCAGCTTCCTGATAGTCGCCTACCTCTAGACTGCGCTACAGCGACGCTTGAGCCGATCGGTACTCGTGAATGGGATCCAGATTCTGTTATGAACTATAGAGCGGAGACTCGCTGGTCGGCTCTCTGCGCGTTTGTGAAAGAGGAGGTGATGGAGCTTATGTTTGACAGTAGTCGCACGGACTGCAGGCAGAAGATTGAGTGAGTTGACACACACTTGGCCATGCATTTCCCATCTAACAAAGTGTGACTAGAACCCTGCAAGAAATGGCAGACGCACAGTGGAATGCTCTCCCACCGCACTTTCGTCTAAGTACTAGCATTAAACAACACAGCGAGATTCCATTCGAACGCGACTTTGTGGCTAGCACACGCCTCAACTACCTGCATACCACCTTTCTCATCCGTCGTCTAGCGTTTGATCGCCTATCCGAGCCGGCAGCACCTCTCATTGAGGCTTCGATCGAGATGCTCAAGCTGGCGGTTGAGGTTATGGTTCTACGGGAGGAGCTGTCAAACTCGGGTACTCGACTCACCTGGAAGGTTTGTCTGACAGACCATCCGAGAGTTGCAACTTGAGCTAACATGTCACAGATTGCTCACTATGGGTTGCCTGCTGCTGGTATAATTATCATGGCCATGCTAAACCAGCGCCCCACGCCGACGTGCTTGCGAGTCTCCAGATCTAGAGTTCTCCAGGACCTAGCCGTCCTAGTAGCCGAAGTTGAAAGAGGCACGGTGGTCAAGGCGGAGGATCCCAACTACGCCATCCTGTCAAAAGCCACGCAAATAATCCAGAGGTTTCTCGACTTTATCAACAGCGAGCAGGGCATGGAGACAATTCCCCAGTTGCCAGAGCAGCTGCAGCAGCCTGATGCCCCGTGGGGGCAGCAGTTGGGACAGGACCTGGAGTCAGAGTTTTCATTCTGGCAGGGCATTGCGGATCATCCCTCTTTGTACAGTCAGTATCTCTTGCCTCCAAATGATGGACTTGGCGAGCCCTCTAGCATGCAAGGGCGAGAAGAGATAATTGACGAGGCCGTTGGTTAATCGGCCCTAACTCATGAGAGCCCGAGAATGAACCCTATAAAGATATACTCAATATCATGGCGGTTGGTAAAGAGAGATGGGACATGACGATGCGCTGAGTTGTGATTTGTTCTAGACTTAGATACTTGAGTATAGCGATCCACCATCTTCATCAAGCCATGACGCTCCTTCCTCCGTCACCCGTGATGCGATCTCGAACTCTCACTTTCATTACGCCACTGCCGAGCAATATAGCCTGCCAGTCAGCCTGTGCACCACTAGGTTCTGAGGGACAAGCTGTTTGCACGGCATCCACCACAGCACTAGGCGAGAACAAGAGCGCTTCTCCCGTTCGCAACTGGACGACATTCGAGAATAACGTTAATGGTGATATTGCGGGATGAACCGCCACCCTTGCATCTTTGGTTTGACCATCTGTTTCATTGATTTCAGAAAGATCAAATCCACCAGCAAGATGGCGTTTGAGAACCTGGAGCCAAGCGGGGGACGTAAAGCGGTGGACAATGGTCATGCTGCATAGGTCGAGGAGGCGGGTGGATATTGTAGGCTCTTGAGTCGAAATGATAACCCGCACGCCGAGATGGCGTTGCAAGCGGATGGTAGATAGCAATGACTCTGTAAACGCTTGGCTCTCCACGTTATCTGCCATGTACTTATGCGACTCATCAAGTGCCACTACCTTGCCGAGGCTGGTTTCTTGTTCTAAGAACAGACCAAGACAGACGTTAAAGAGGGAGCACGCCATCTCAGGGGTTACACAAGGGCAGGATAAGTCGACAACTGTTAGCTGTCCACTCTGCATTTATCAGCACTTTCTCGATATAGGGTTTATCTCGATGAACACACCACTGGAGTCCAATCGCTAGACTCTCCCTCGAATGCCGCAGCTTTGCTCGTCCACTTGCTACCCTGGGTAGTAAACCCCCCGACACTCGATACTTGTTTGGACATGAAGCTCTCCAAGGTTTCAAGTCGCTGCTGAAGGGGGATAGACTGACTCTCCGTTAGATTTTCCGCCCTGAGAGCTCTTTTGAACCCATGGTAGTCGAACGTTCCACCTCGTTGCTGCTGCTGAATTCTCGACTCTCGTAACACCCGTGCTACGACATGAAGATACAGAGGCATTCGACCGTTCTGCCCCGAGTTGACTGCCATAAGATCCAGCATTCGTTTCGTATTGAGATCGGCTTGACCGAGGCGAAGCTCTTGGACCGAGACATTTGACATTGCGCTGTAGATTCGCTTTGAAGACATGAGCAGTCTGTCCACTTAAGACCTTGGCAGAGAAATTCGAATACCTTGATGTTCATCACATTGGTCGGGGGGCAAAGAACCCGAACTTGGACACCCTGATGAGACGATAGGTACGCAGCTTCACATGGTAGACCTCCTGTATCCGATATGAAGGTATCATAATGAAACACAAGACCAGTCAATGGCCGGGGCAACAGGTTCGCCTTGGACTGCACAAGACAGTTTTCTAGCAGCGTAGCAAGCGTGTGGCTTTTGCCAGAACCCTGACTTCCACATATGAAAGTACTGGTTGGAGCAGCGACGTTGTAAAACACTCGAGGGTCTCCATCAGAGGCTTGATCCGTTGAAAGGTCGCGTCCTAATAACCCATATTGATCAAGGATATTAGCTCTGCCGGAGCATTCTCTTTTGAGATCACCCTGATGCTTTCCAGCATGCCCCATGAACATAGGGGCAAGGGAAGCATCATTGAGACCTTCAGATTTCTCGTTCAAGCTGAGCAGTTCCATGTGTGCCTCGAATGCCTTGTCGTCGAAACGACTGACCTTGAGTTTCCCGGACTCGGACTTGGGGGCCATGGCTGGGTGACCTGGGTTCAATATACGGGGGAAAACAAAGGTTGATGTGTTGATTAGCGTGTGGGCTAGATGTGATGTAGGTTCTGGGTTCATTCCTGGGGGTTGAAATGAAGTCTCTGTAGGACTTTCTCTCCTCAACCGTGGCCAAGTACGTCGTCGTCATTTATCACACATGTTTTCTGTACTCTCCTAATGTGATTGGATAGTTAGGACTGAAGTAGGGTAAGGTTTATCATCAGGCAATTCTTATTTGTCGTAGATGAGTCGAGGCTGTGGACCTCTAGCGCGGGAGGCCGACCACCCAGCCGCTATTCACTTTCTCCATCTTGTTGGAAACGTGTCGGCAAGCGATAACGCCCTGGTGGTTAAGTTTCGCTTTTGAGTCAAGCCCGAGACGAAAGTGTTGAGGGGTCTACTGTATGACAAGCCAAGATTTGTTATGACAGTGCTTAGCACTTAGGCGATATTATGGCTTATCGTCAAAGTTATCAAAGAGGTCAAAGATGTCAAGCTGGATGTTACGTATGACTCGAGGGATGCTTTGAACCGTGGGGAATGTACGGTTCTCCCTGGGCATACCGAGAGTTCAGAGCTAGCAAGTTTGATAGACAGGTCTTCTTCAAGGCGTTCTTAGCAAAGCTTGGTTCTATTGTCGATGATGGCCTTGCTGACCTCGATGCTCCTGTACCCATCAAAAAGACCTTCCCAACATATGGCTCGCTTACTGTTCGGGGCGCAGTTGAGAAGTTGTTTGTCGCAGATTGAGTGCGGGGGAGGGTTGTTAATTTTATTTGAGCAAGGGACAGTAAGCATCTGTTCAGCCTACGCGGTTCCCAAACAGCCTACTCTTGCTCTCAGGATAAAACAGAATGTCAACGTTTCTAATAGATGCACCTTACTACGCACCAAGGTTGATGACAATACATGTAACCTTCCTCCCACTTCGCCATATAACAAGTTCCCAAAAGAACTCCGTCAACTCCGAGTGCTTCCCCCGTCGTATGATATGTTGGTTCGCTTAGCCACCTGCATCTCGGCGTGTTGGTTCGACTGTGCAGGATATCACAATCACATCTTTGAGCAGGGGGTCTGAGCTCTCTTAAAACCGAGCTGCGCCCCAAAAGAAGGAAAGAGGGGTAGTTGTCTTTTGACATTCGACACACTGCGCGATTAAGAGTATTTCAACCATGTGCAACGACACAACCGTCAACCCGGGGCCTATCATTGAGCCTGACGATGAGGTTTGGAACTCATTTCGTTATGTAGAGCATTAGCTAACCTATTTCAGGTGGGCGAAGATCAAGACTCTTCTCTTGGCACGGTATGGATTCCATCTCGTCTCCCTTTACCTGTTGGGGAGCCCGTGGTCTGATATTGTTTGTTAAATAGGACTTTGCTTCGTCTTCATCGAGTATAAGGAGCTCTATCCTTAACTATCGACAAGAAAATGGGAGAACCTACCACCGGTACAAAGACGGCAGTAAGGCCACCTTTGCTGCTGACCTCATTGACTGAGCTCTGATTCATCGTCTAGAATACAACATGCCTAACGATGATCTCGAGTGTGAGAGACTAGGTACTTTCTGACTGTCCTCTAGAGACATGATACGTAAACGCTTACTAAAGTTAGATTTGCAACACCATCTGGTCACCCTCACACTGGGAGGCCGACTGGGCATGGCACCACCCAACGACCCGGACTCCAAGGTTGGGCGGGTCCTCGATGTTGGCACAGGCACGGGAATCTGGGCCGTGGACTTTGGCGATGAACATCCTGAATCTCAGGTCATTGGCGTCGACCTATCACCGATTCAACCCAGTTTGTATGGTTGAACTCTACAACCTTGTCCCTGGCATCATGCACCAAGCTCACAGATTCGTAGCGTCCCTCCAAACGTCGAGTTCTTCGTCGACGATATTGAAGAGCCATGGTCGTTCTCTAAACCTTTCGACTACGTCCATAGCAGGATGATGACCTTTAGCATCAAGAGTTGGCCGGAATACATCCGCAACATCTACGAGTAAGTCCCCAACACAGTCATCGTGGTGAACATGCTCTCTAAGACAGCCAGCCACCTCGCTCCCGGTGGCTACGTCGAGCTCATAGAGATTGACCTCTACGGAAAATCCGACGACGGCACCCTCAAGGAGCACCATGAGCTTTCCCGGTGCGTCAGGCTCCTAGACGAGGCATCCACAAAGATAGGCCGCAAGTTCCAAGACAACAAGAAGAACAAGGATATCCTGCGAGACATAGGTTTCGTGGACATTGTCGAGACGACCTTCAAGTGGCCTACGGGTCCATGGCCGAAGGATAAGAAGTACAAGGAGCTTGGCCAGTGGTACAACACCAGCATGGATGCGTTCCAGGGCCTTGAGTCGCTTGTCATGGCTGCTTTTACTAGGGTGCTCGGGTGGACCAAGGAGGAGGTGATTATTCATCTCGCAATGATCAGGAAGGAGATGTCTGATAAGAGCATTCATGCATATTGGCCCATGTACGTGTTGCATGACTTGAATGGCTTGATTGTTGCTAACTCATTTAGATACTCGACTTATGGGAGACGGCCTCTTGAATGAGTTGGAATAGGGGACTTTTATGAGATTTAGGAAGAGAGTGTAATTCAGTTGAACTACCTATTATCGTAAGTCCGACTCTCTCCTCTAGGAACACGAATAGTTATGTACCGATTTTTTTGCCTCGGGGTGTGGAACACATTAATACATCGATCAGAGAGTGACATTGTGACGGGTAATTTCGACCGATAGCCTCGTAGTTTGAATAGATAAATACTCTGTTGACCAAAAAATCCCGCACCTGTCAGTCTGACATTGAGGGGAAGGCTTCCAAGATGGCCTCCTCGCTGCAGTACAACATGCATCTCCGCCACAGTAGCCAATGTGGCTCGCTTACTGTTTGGGGATTTGCTGTGCTGCTGGTCGGGTGACCTGGCAATTCAGATTGATTGGGCCAACGGTTTTCAGCTCTTCATCTCGACGACCAAATAACAGTCAGCCTCCTGCCTCTAAACACTCACCTGAGATCTCTCCTATGTCTGAGAACATTTCCGCCACTCCCACTCACGACTGCAATGATGGAGCCCACGGCCGGAGAGCCCATGAAACTAGAAGAAAACCCAGCGTCGCAACAACATGAGTTGAGGCTTTACGACCAGCGGTGCGAGGCTGGAGTCATACAGCGCTGCACCCTCTGCCGCAACATCGCCCGCAGACGATGGCCTTTCAAGTTGAGGGCAGAAGCCGATCTTTTCCAGACCTCAGGCCAAGAATGCAGCGTGTGCGCAGCTGTATACGACAGCTTGACAGGGATTCGTTCAAGCTTGTATCCGCCATGGAATTCGCTGGACTTCCGCTTCAACGCCTGCAGAAAAACACCGAGATTCTTTGCTTCAGAGGTGATACTCCGTGAGAAATATCAATCTAAGCAGTTTCAAATCTTTACTGAGCTTGGTGAGTCCCCCACAGCTTATTCTTAACTCTGGTCCAACGTTTCTAGGTCAGCCAGGTTCTGAGTCCACCATTGGCTCAGCGAGGAGCATTGCAGCCGAGTCCAATTCAAGCCAATGCTTCAATCTCATACGGCATTGGATCTCAGAGTGTGCTCAGCACCCAGCATGCGCTCCCCCGTCTAGTTCCCTCAAACTTCCCACCCGCCTTCTCGATCTGCAGACGGGTGATGAGGGTCTTATCAAGTTGTACGAGACACACGGAGGGGAGACAGATCTGTACATTGCCCTCAGTCACTGCTGGGGTCCCAAAGGCCTACCAACTGCTGCCAAAACAACAAAGGAATCCAAGGATGACCGTATGCAGGGGATTCGAATCGAAGCCCTCCCCAAGTCATTCCGAGACGCCATCACAATATGCCATGAGCTTAAAATACGGTACCTGTGGATTGACTCACTGTGCATCATCCAACAGGACAAAGATGATTGGGAGAAGGAGTGTTCCCGCATGCGAGACGTCTACAGAAACTCGTACTTGACAATATCCGTTGCCCGCTCTCGTGACAGTTCCGAGGGGTGCTTCTCAACACGTCCTAGCAAGCACCTGTCCACAAAGGTCGGCTCCATCAACCACCACGGGCAAGTCTACGACATCATGGCCCGGGAGAGCATCAACCACTTACAACTTTCGACATCGGATAGCTACGACTCGAACTTCCCTCTTTTTTCACGGGCGTGGACTTTTCAAGAGCGATTGCTTCCTCAGCGAGTGGTGCACTACGCCGAAGCAGAGTTGATCTGGGAATGCAACACCCTGTGCGAGTGCGAGTGCGCTGCTTCTTCAGAACTCCTAGCACCCTGGGGAGGGGACAGAAGTACCAAAGTCATCTTCGCCAACATGATGAGCCAGCCAAGACATGGGCCAGAATTTCGTCACAGCTGGGCAATTTTGATGCGCCGCTTTTCTCTCATGCAGCTCAGCTTCGACGCCGATCGTCTTCCATCCCTCTCTGGCCTTGCGCAGGATCTAGAGTGCAGTGACACAGGGAGATACCTTGCTGGGCTGTGGGAGAACGAACTACCTTGGATGATAGGGTGGATGACCATGGGCAAAGACCTACGCCGCCCATCCTCAACTCCAGCTCCCCCAAGCTGGTCTTGGACCTCGGTTGAGAACGTTTGGCTTTCTTGGAACTATAGCGCTGATCTGAGCGGCCACGATGACTGGACTACCAAGTGGCCAAATGGCAGAAACCTGACGGAGCTCAACGATGCGTTCAAGATAGCTCAATGTACAGTCAAGTGCAAGGACTATACCCCTCTCGGGCAGCATGACGCATTTGGACGAGTCTCCTCTGGCACACTCCTCGTCACCGGGCGACTCGTGTCTGCTATATTGCGAGACGACTCCTTTTGCGAGCGGAATACGATCCGGCAACGTTTTACCCCAGATGTGCCGGGGGAGAAGGGTCTTTATCTCCCGGGACGGCACGTTTACTGCCTCGTGATCGGTGCTATGAGCAACAAGATCCCCAAGTATCCTGGCATGGTCACTGTTTCCTCCTTGATTCTGAGACTTCGGGAGGGGAGTTGGGAGGGGAGACGTACCTATGAGCGGATTGGACTCATGAGTCAGAATAATCACTTTGCTTGGAAGGAGACACCGGCTTGGTGGGAGGATGCTGAGAATGCTGAAGTGGAAATTACCTAGTGAGGTAGGATTGCCGCCGCCGCCCCCTGGATCATAAGGGTTGTAAATATCAACCTTGCTCACCTTGGAGTTATTTGTCACCTTCTATATCCAGCTCGAGTTACATAGACATCTTGGTCCAAATCCTCTCGAACGCCCTACTAATTCTATGCCTTCACTGCAGTCTCGCGGCTGCAAACCGTGGGAGAATCATCAAGACTTTGACCCACACAATCTTCCACATCCACCTGATCCCCATCTTTGGTGTCAGCAACCTTTGCCTCATCGGTTGTGATAGAGGTGGCTCCATCTAATGAGTCTGAGTGGTCCAAATCAACTCCCGGTGGGACGTCTGTCTGGTCAAACGGTCTGGACGAGTCAGGTCTGAAACTATGATTGCTCGTTGCCCTCCTTTTGGAAGTGTGCCGAGTGTCAAGCTGCAAAGGGTGCTGGCCTGCTTTCCTTTTGACCCCCCCATTTGGTTGGGCGTCCAATCTTGACGGCTGTCCATCGCCCTCGGTCATCGGCCCAGATAGTTGGTGCCTTCCTAATATCACGTCGGCAAAAGCACCCTTAATGACATCGTAATCCGAGTTTGCTCCAGTGTCTAGAGAAGAGGCCAATGTAGAGTCGGTCGTTTGATCAATTTTGTTATAGCCCGTAGACTGAATACCCTGTTAGCAGATGAGTCGTCCGGTGTTAAAGGAATCATATACCTCCTGCTTGGCGAACTCGGGAGGGAAGTTTTCATCATTGGAAGTGCGCCTAGGATCCCCCTCATGGCAGTATCGCCCGTCGAGTTGACAACGCTCTGAAATTTCGTTCAGCTCGGCATGTACATCAGCCATCCAGCATCGGTCTCCGGGCGATGCAACCAACATGCGCTCCTCGATTAGGTCCAGGAAATCGTGTATGGCCGGAGAGCAATCTGGGTTCCCATGAAGGAAATTGATCCACTGGTAATGGTTAGCCCGACACTCAAAAGTATAGAACCTGATTCTGCTCGCCTTAACGACCGAGGTCTTGACCTCAGCCTTGGACCTGTCAGTCTGGCTGAAGAATGCGTTGGTGGCCACGCCGTCTTTCTTGTGGTCCTTCAGTCTGACTATATCGAAGCTCTCCAAACATTTCCCTGTGGGGCTCTTGAAGAAATCCCCTCGAATTGCCTTGTATCCGATGAGATGCCAAGTGATGAACTCCAAGTAGACGCAGCCCAAGGTCCAGATATCATATTTCTGGTTGACGATCGTCCGTGAACTTATTTCCACTTCGGGTGGGCAGTATGTTCGAGAAAATCCCACCTTGTTAGCTTCCGTGTAGTTCACAGTGTCCATGGAATGAAATCGCATCAACGTAAAGTCGGCGACGACCAAATGCCCCCGTGATGTCTCCGCTTCTTCGAACCAGAGGATATTCTCAGGCTTGATGTCCCCATGCCGACCACGGTTTCGAGGATTAGCCTGAGATGAGTCTCCTCCGTTAGAGTCATGTTCTGGCGGCGGCCAAGAGTCGTCTTTGTGAACCTTGCATAGCCCACTGGCCACGCCCAAACACTGCTGGATGAACCAATACGAATCGTCTCGCGATGATGGAACCCTTACCTCCTTCTCCCAGAATTCGGCCAGATTTCCCTGAGCCCATGGGAAAATCATGAAGAAATTTTCATCTCCTAGTTGGTACGACGACAGTAACCGAACAAGGTGCTTGTGTCCCTTGTAGGGACAGCTGAACCGCACCAATGCCTTTTTCTCTTGCTCGAACTGGTCATGATGCTTAAATCTCTTAATGGCAAAACAGGTTCTGTCATACTCAGGGGCCTATACGGGAGTAAGCATGCGCATATCTCTCCTTGATAGGCAACCACCTTACCAGGTCGGGGTCCCAGCACTGGTGTTCTGGGTGAATCCTAACCTTGGATATCGATCCATGAGCACCGCTCGACTTCCATTCAAGATGTTCCAAAAAGGGCATAGGAACCCCTAGCTGGAACTTGCCGTGCTGCATGGATGTGAAATCGAAGACAGGCGCAACGACACAGTACTGCCTGGCACAGAAGCTGTCGATGTGGTTTGGTTGCCAATCCTGAAAGACTGGCTCGTTAGGACCAGGAAAAAGGGGCAGCTGGTCATCCCAAACGTCTTGGTCTAAGAAACGCTGTATGTACTTGACCTTTTGGATAAGAATGAGTGTTGCGAGTATCTTGAGTCGTCTTCGTTCAGATCTGTTTCCGCATATCCTCTTCCTTGTCTCGATGGCTTTTGTTTCGGTTATTGTTAAACCCTTAGCCTTGGATAGTATTCCTTCCACAACTCCCTCAGACATGATAGACTCTAGGTCATCCAGTGGTAGGAACTCAGGCGGGTCGTTGTGAGGCCTGCCTTTTGGTAGGAGCTTAGAACGAATCCGTCTCCCAACTTCCTCCAGGTCTGTACCTGGCAAACCAGAATGCATCGACCCAGCATCTGTCTCAATGCCCGACTCGCTAGTATGAGAGCTCGTGGGGCGCGTCTGCGGTTGCGATGCAGTCAAAAGGTGTTCCTGGTGGGGGTATATCAATTAGCCTTGACAACAGCGTCTGACTTGGTTACGGCCGCCTCACATCAAGCATCGACATTGAATCGAGAGAGAAACTGTTGTGGGGTTATGACAATACGCCGTGTTACTCACGGAAAGGCAAGGGGCTAGATGAGCAAAGTACTGGGAAATCGGACTAGTCCTGTAAGGCTGGAAGTGTAGACGTGAAAACATAAAGAGGTCAAGTCAACTCAGAGCCTCAGGAAAGACGGGAGTCCAGGGCCAATAAAAGAAGGCTAAAGCGGTTCCTGCAATGTTCTCTCATCTCTGAGAAATCAGTCCCCAATTTCTCGGGGTAGAGCTGAGCCTGTAGCCAACAATTGCTGTGACCGCCGCATCATACGATAGCAATTGATCTCCGGGAGTCCGCAATCAGGCTCTGCGGTGAGTGCTCTTAGTGGTCGGTTAATGGCTTTTCACACCTTGAGTTGTGATTACAGTGCTTTTGGCAACCTTGGCAGTAGCCCGCATTCGCAATAATGGTTACTTAAAGTGCAAGTAATGGGCCAGAAGGGGACATGGCTGCAGAACCAGTACCTCGGCTGAGACAACTGGGCGCCCTCAACAACCCCGGGCTTTTCTCGAGTCGGCTGCGATCCTCAAGTTAATTATCTACGATGTTCCTTTCAGAACAAATGGCGATTGTTATGAAAATACTCTGCGTTCAATACATTTAGAGTGGCGACAGTTTTGTGTGAGTTTAGTTATGCGACAAGAGGCAAGGTTGATTGGATCGCCTGCCTAATGATGCCAATTCCAAAGAATCAGGCTACGGCATTCCCAAGTAACTAGAACTACAGGGTCCAGTCAAACCTCGCCCGGGGGCTGAGTAGGCAGCTACAGGTCGAGGCGACGTGCATGCAGGACGGCACAAGGGTAGTAAGACATGCTGTCAGGCTGGCGCTTAGATGCGGGAGGCCGAGTCTGGCCGAGTAGGTGGCGGGCTGAAGAGTGAAACCACCATGTCAGCTCGCTTCTATCAGTGAGGCAATAGCCTACCAACCAGCTGGCTCTATTGGTCAACCGTTGGGGGGCGAAGCTTGGCGAGAAGTCGGGCTCCTAGAAAGTGCTGCCCCTCGCCGTCCCCCGTTCTCCCACATCTGTCTTCTTCTTTTCCCATTTAACATTCTATCGCCACCGGTTTCTGGTTTTCTCCACGTTTATTTCAGCTTCTTTTCACTATAGGTCTCCCAGCCC